>JAAGNO010009794.1:0-28153 GCA_033439905.1 Ceryle rudis | reverse complement strand
CGACAGCGCCACCTGGCGGTCGAAGCGAGCAGCGCTGCCTCTCCGCGCCCGCAGGGTGTCCGCTCTGACAGACAGACACACACACACAGACAGACAGACAGACACACACACAGACATACACACACGCATTACTGTGGGTGTCTCCTGAATGCCTCTGCAATAGTCACATGGGGCTGGTCGAGGAGCCTTCACTTAATTTTGTCTTGTATTTCCCGAGTGGGGCTGTCCTGCTGAAGTGCCTGGCTTCACAAAACCCCTCTGGTCTCATTTCTGTATTCATTTGTTCTGTATGCTCAGTTCTGTGCTCAAGGCAGCAGCCCGCAGGCTGTTTTTTCCAGATGATGCTTGCAAGGATCAACAGGGATGACAGCAGAGATGTGAAGCAGCTACAGAGAGCATCTGAGGTGAGGAAACAAGAAGGTAAAGGTTGAAACACCAGGCGTCCAACCTGGCAATCACACAAGCCATTCACGGTGCAGGGGAATGATGAGATAAGGGCTTTTCTCACAATAATGAAGAGCAGAAATGCAGGGATATGAAAAATTGAAGGTTATTTTCATACACTTAACATTACATCCTGAAATAGGGAAAAGTTTGAGGAAAAGCAGCTCAGTATGTGCTGGTCCATGGACGTTGTCAATCTGATGGATGCAACAGTTAACCAAGGAACTCCTGTGGCCTTTGCCGCAGGTGTTCTTGCAGAGCACAAACTTTCCAAGGAGTCATGCTTTTCTGCCTGCCCTCAAAGGAGAGCTCATAAACCCCGCAAGAACTCTGCCTGAGAGTACAGGCTTACAAAGGTATGCTGCAAAATGATAGAACCAGTGGGAGCTTCAGGAGCAGTCCTGTAACGGCACAGACCTGAAACTCATAAGCACATATTCTCATGAGACTGTGCGGGAGCCAAAACCCTGCCCTGTGTGTCACTCACCAGTGTCAGAAACACCACTTGTGTTTCCAAATTATTCTTTGTTGGTAGTGTAAAGCTCTAAACTCTAAATTGTGGCAGACAGAGTCACGTTATGTTCAGTTTTGCCACCCCCTGCTAGGTAGCAATGACTTCCAGCAAACCACTAAGAGGCTGACACCTCAAACAGACACAGTGAAGCGTAATGGAGCCTGTCTGTCCACAGGTACCATGAGATATACAGGCTTAGCATCCTAATGGTCTGTGAGGTGACACATGTGGCTCTGCCCCTCTGCCTGCACATCCAGGACTCAGGTGCAGAAGGTGAGGTTCCTCCACAGCACCTGAGCCCTGCAAGTCCCTGGTTTTGCTCCTTGGAAAGATTTCTTCTTGATGTAGAATGGCATTTTAAAGATTTTTCTTTTCTAATATTCATGAAAATTTTGTCCTTTCAACTTACTGATAAATGTAGCAGCCTGCTTTCCATTTTCACAATATGTTTTGTCCATGAACTTAATCTTCTCATCAGATGTTGAGAGCTGCAGAGGCACTTGGAAAGCTCTTGGCTCACACGCACTGTTCCAGACCACACCTTCTCCTTGAGGAATTCCCAGGCTTTCAACTTGAGACTGTGATCTTTGTAAACCCTTGTCTGTGATGTCTGAATATTTGTAATACTTCTCATTGTTCAGGATTTAGCACCATCCAAGTGCATGGGGCGGCTTGCCATTCACTGGTAGGAATGTACCAAGCTTCCTCCAGCAAATCTTCCCCACCTCCCCAAGCTCTCCTGTGCAAACCAGCAGGCTGTCAAGGAGGGCTGGGGGCAGAAAATCATGGCCCCCTCAGCAGTCAATAGAAAACTTTCCTCCGGCTTGTGCTGAGTCCATGCTGTGACTTCCACAGGGCGTCTTTCCCAGCTGCCCCCTGCAGCGCTTGGACAGTGTCCCAGCTCAGCCCCCAACAAGGACTTTGGATCTAATGGAGGTGGCTGGTGGCTGACACAGCAGGACACCGGCACCGAGTGAGGTTCACTCTTGCTGCCTGGCCATGGCAGCATCCACCACCCAAGGATGCGGCTTACAAGCAGGAGAAGCCAAAGAGCTGCGTGGCCATGGACCCCAAAGGAGTTTGTGGGTGGGAGCAGAAAGGCATCGCCCTTAAACATACTTGCTCTGGCATGAGAAGATCAAGCCTTCAAATTGCGCCTGTACTACTCGGTGCTTCGTAAACTTTGGCAGAGGAAAAGGGAGAGCCTGGGAGTTCCAGTGAAAGAAAAAAAAACATGGTAAATAAATAAGATTTAAGACTAATGGAGCTGTAAGAACAATAATTGCAGGACTAGATGCTAGTAAATTTTTATCACACAACACTACATATGGCACCAGCGAAGAGACTCTCTGATTTTTTTGCTGAAGCATATAAAGCACCACTCATTTATAAAGCAACCATTCCTATTCTGTTATGCTGTTTGGAGTATGTTTGAGAAGCACATTAAAGTGTGGGGCAGTGTCCAAAAAAGTTGGATTGGTCTGGTTTATGACTGACAGGAAAGGCCAAACAATTATCTGAACTCCTGATGGGACAATTTTGTTCAGATGTATTTTGGGGTCAGGAGGCAAGGATTTCATCAGAGAGAGTTCTTCAGCTTATGAAACATACAATGTGTCCAAAACGAGGTCTGAAGTTGATTAGATATAAGTTTTCAAAAGGAAATGATTTACATGACAGCCCTGGATGTATCATCCTCTCAGTAAGGTCTGACCCAGCAAGGCTGAGATAACTTATTTATGAAATAGGACTAGTGGGCCCAGATGGGCAATTCTTTATTTTTATTTTTTTTATTTTTTATTTTTTATTATACTGCTTTGTAGGGAATTAGTATATAAATCTCCATGAACCAGGTGAAAATAGAGGAACAGTTCCTCAGCTGGTGTAAATCAGCATGACTTCACCAACTGTGCTGGTTTACATCAGCAGAAATCCAGGTCCGTGGTTTCTAGATGGGCCAAAAGACTTTGCTGTGTTTGGATGCTATTGGCCAGGTGCTTTGAAAAAAAGTATTTTGGGGCATTTTTGCTCCATTTTTAAGTAACCACCATGGACAAATAACAGGTTCATGGATTTTAGTGGAGCTTCTGTAAAATGGTGCCAGTGTGATTGCGCTCAGCACCCAGGTAGCTGTCTGGGCTGCCCCAGCAGCAGCGAGGTGTTTCCCTCTGACGCAGCGCATGCCACACGCGTGTGCAGGTTCTCCATGGCCACTAGGCCTATGGGGGCTGCTCAGGAACAGATGCCAAAGTCCAAAGAGATGGCTCCCTTGTCACGCCGGGCTTTGCATAAGCACGAGCACACTGGAGACACCTGCAGTTTTTGCACTGGTAGGCAGCAAGAGGACAAGGTCTTTGTCTGGTGCAGCATTTCTCCTTATCACCTGGAAGCTACACAGTCTGAGTGTCTTCACAGGGAAAGATCACACGGAGGTATTAAAACAAAAAAGGAGTTTTCCTGCATTGTCTGCTTTCCCTTCTTTTTCTTGGTGGGTTTTTTGGGGTTTTTTGTTTGTTTGTTTGGTTGGTTTTTTTAATGTTGCAAAGGCACCTATTTGCCAGTGTTTTATCCTTGGTGTGTTTAAACGTTTCTACATCTCTCGCATTTTTGTCTTCAAATTCTGGCATGCACACAGAGTTTGCTGTTGAATATTTTAAAATTCAAACAGTTTCACTTTTGCAAGCTTTCTTATTACAGGTGAGATCCCTTTCTCTCACCTTCTTAGAGGGCTTTGCAGAGGTCCCTCATGCTTTTAGCAAGACAGGCTTGATGTCTCTAAAAGATTTATTATGAGTCACAACTTAATCAAGGAACCAAGAAAGATTTATTTTTCATGCAACTTGTACAGCATCATCACCTGAGAGACTCGGCACTAGTAAATCTTGCTGGCATACTGTGAAGGGTGATCCCAAATTTTCAGAGACTCCCCAAATGCAAACTGAAGGGATACACTGCTTTATGTCTCCTTCCAAGCCGAAAAGAAATATGCTTGGGAAATAAGCCCTTTAGATGGCAATTTAATTTGGGGCAGATGTGCCCAACAGCTATGACATCATCCTAAAGCAGGTCTTTTCTCCTTCTCCACACCCCCCTCCCCAGCTTTACAGGAAAGATATGGAATGTAAAGGGATTTATCAGGTGTCTTATCATAAATGTGTTTTATATCCTGAAGTGCATTTGTGAGCTGGTTCTCATAGGTAAAACCAGCTGTTAGCTCTGAATCAGAATAAATAAACAGAAAAAAAAAAAAAAAGAAAAAGAAAAAAGACTGTGCACAGGAAAGAAAGAATTTCCAGCAATCATGTATGTTGTGGGAAAGAAGAATAAAATCAAATATACATCTCATTTGTCTTTAAGCATTTGATTTCTTTCGCTGGCAGAACCATAGGGGAATTTGCTTTCATCTGAAAGGGAATTCATCTCTGGATTTAGCAGCAAGCAGTGCTGCTCACAGTGAACCTGCAGAGACAGTCTTCGGCTGGTAGATCAGGCTACATCCATTTAATCATCCACAGCTCTGCCGAGGCAGACAGCGCAGAGATAGTGTTGCTTGTCGTACTGGCTCTGTCTCTCTGAACATCCCTTCTCAAAACCTCCACCCACCACCAAATTAATTTCATATCAGTTAACAATTGCCATCGTGCCTGAGGGATGTGTGGAAGGCAGAGGTTAGGTGCCAGGGACCTGGGAAGTGCCCAATGAATGCAGGTACCTCCTGGGAGAAGACAATCCTAAAGACTAAATCTAGGGTGGATTTTTGAGTCTGAAGTCTCAACTTAGTTGAGTTTTAGTTGGCCTAGATCTTGCCCCTATTTCATTCCAGGAGAATTATACTAGAAGGAAGAAACACAGGGCTTCAAGAGGTAGTGGCCACAAGGGGATTTTGTAACATGCTTTTGTAGGTGTAGCATGCAAGAGATTTTTTTTCTTCATTTGCCATCAGCGTATTGGGAAGCATGGAAATCCCAGAGGGTTTTTTTTTACATTATGCTTTTTTTGTTGTGAAAATCCTTAGGTTTTCACAGAGCGGTAATACCCAACCTTGTGACAAAAACACAAATATCTCTTGGCACAGGGCAGCTTGTGAGTGGGAACATGTAAAGACACCCCATCACTTCAGCCAGTGCCTGTGCCCTACCACACCGAATGTGCTCCCAGCACACAATAGAAAACCGCTGTGCTCTCACCACCTAAGCCCCACGTGTTTTGCTGGGTAAGAGGGAAAAGTGCCTACCCTGAAGAGAAAAGCTGCTGGGACAAGGAGTATTGCTCATCACTGAAGCATTTGCTGGGAGAACAAGATGGCCCATGCTGGTGCTAAGAAGGCCAGGGGAAGCTCTTCACGTCCATAAAAGCATAAATATCTGCTCAAATGAACAAAGAGGGGGGGAGAGTGCTAAAAAAAAAAAAACAAACCAAAAAAAAAAGCAGCTAAATGCAATACTTGCTCTTTTTGCTCTTTACATATCTGCCGCCAGCAAAGCCCATGGTGACTGCTGGGAATGTGAAAAGGTTGATGAACGGTGAGCACCAGCAGTCTCAGCCTTTTCACTTTTGTTGCTGCTGAATCACCTGCACCTTCACACCGCCCTGTTTGGGCTGTGCAAGTCATTGCCAAGATAGTGACATCTTTGGGCCAGCGTAGTCCTTAGGAGCATGGAGATCTGCAGTAACTGTTCGGAGGGAGCTAAAGGGACAGGATTTGTCCAAACATGATGGAAATATGTGTATCAGGGTGGGGGGGGTGGGGAATCAGGATAAAATTACTTTTTACTGCAGCAATTTATCCCTTGGCTTTGTGAAAACTGTTTCAAGACATTGCCTTTCCTTAGGCAGGTCAGTGGGCCAAATCCAATGATAAATACGAAACTCTGAGGTCATTATTCCCTTCTTGGATTTTAACTGATGAAAAGCTCCATTCTGTTTGGATGGGCTGTGGTCCAAAGCCCAGTGACCACCCTGCTGCAGCAAAATGCTGAATTAGGGTGTTCTTGAAAATGCAAAACATCACTTATGCTTTTCCTGATAGGAACAATCTTTAATCTTTCACATCCTCACGATCATCTTCCTTTAGGCTTGACAAAGTCCTCTTGCAGTTGAAGGACATAGAAGCCAAGGCATTTAGTGCCAGCAGTGACTTTTGTGCCGTGATTTCACTCCTTGAAGGCAGGGGAAGGCTGGCTACTGGCCAGGCAGTGCCTGCGCAAGGCAGTTAGAAGCTCTGCCGTGGGCTAGGGTAGTGCTGCTGGCTGAGCAGCAGCTAAGACACCTATCTCCATGCTTTTTGAAGGTGTCCACCAAAATCTGGATTGAGAGCATTGTCTTCACTGGTGCTAGCAACATCAGCTGAATCCTGCTTGAAGTAATAATTTGCACATGAGTTCAGTACCTTTGCTAAACAGTCTTAAACACAGATCTCCAGTGGTCCTGTATGTTCAAGCTGGAATATTTTAACATTAAACTCCAACTCACTTCTAAGTGAGGATGAGCATTTCAGGAGAAAAAGAAACCCAAGCCCCTTAAACCTATCCACCTCCACTGCAGTAGGTGAAACTTGCTTTCCACAAGAATTCCCAAGCATATTATGGTAAATTTCCCCAACCTTTCTGCAGCTGCATTGGCAGGGGGCCAGCAGGCTAAAGGCAGTATCAAATTGAATGTAAAGGTGCAATATACACAGCCCAGAGCTACCAGCACAAAAGCCTCTGCCCTGGATCCTGTGGCTGCAGAGGCTGCCCATGGCACCCAGTGCATGCTCGGCCCTGGGCAACTTAAATGTGTATTAAAAATTATTTGTCTCTTCCCTTATAATGAATAATACAGTCCTGTCACTCTTGGAGCATCTTCTTCAAGCTTGTGTCTGAGGACCACAGCCAGACTTCTCCTGTGCTCTCCCAGAGGGATGTTTCTCGTCCCTCTGGGGGATCCTCCACCACAGAAGGTTTCCCCAAGTTTTCCTCCCCTGCGGTGGTCACCACTAAAACAATGTCTCTCCATCTGCTGAAATCCCTGCAGAGGCTGCATGGAAACGTTAATCCTGTCTTGAATCAACAGGAATGATTTTTACCTTGAGATGAGAACAGTGTGACATCCCTCAGCCTTTCCAGGGCTATGAGTGCTGCTGCTCTCACTGCTGGCTACCAGAGGTAGAGGGGTTTTTGTTTGGAGGGGTCTATGGATGAACCCAGCTGTGGATGCAGGATGAGGGAAGGAGCTTGGGACAGGCTACTGCCTGTGTGGGATGCTGCCTTGCTCTCCTCCTTCCCTTCTTAGCTGCTTCATTGGGTTTTTCCTTTCCTTGCTTCCTCCAGCATTGATCAGAAGTAAGAAATGTTGTATTTAACCGTGCAGTTTTTTACAGTTTTAAAACAACAGTTGCCAAAAACTTTCCTGACCCCAACTGATGCTTTGCAACTGGTTGGGCAGGAGTCTTCCACCTCATAGCCTGGCATGTCATGGCTAAGGCAAATCTGATTCGGAAGAACAAAGACGTTTCTTCTCTCTTAGACAGAGGCAGGGAGCAGCAATATGTACTTTTACTAGACTGGGGCATCTGAATGCATCCCTCTTGACGTTCTTTTAAGGCCAGCTAAGGAAAGACAGTCTAGGTGAATTCATTAGTCACTGGGTGGAAAAGTGGATGAAAACCATTCTGAACTTATCGTGGTTTGCCATCAAACTGAAAATTCATTTTTAATGGGGTCACCCAGGCTCTGTCCGGGGCCTTTTTCTGTTTGATATTTTCATTAGTAACTCGGATAATGGAATAAAGTATGTTTATAAAATCAGCCCATCACACTAAGCCAGGAGGATTGAAAGCATATTGGGGCCCAGGATTGAAATTCAAAATAGCTATGAAAAATCAGAGAGGTTTTCCAGAATCAACAAATGGAACCAAAGAGAGACATGTGCAAAGTGCAAGGAGGTCAAAAGCACTTGTATTGAAACAGGGAGTTACCAACCAGACAGCAGGAGAGACTTGGGAGTAAGCACAGACTGGGTGACGACAGTGACACTCGCAACTGTACCCGTGGGGATGGGAAATCCAAGGGGTGGGTGGTAACTTCACGGCACTGGGAACTTCTCAGCTCAAGTGCTCCATCCAGCACTGAGCATCACATTTTAAGAAAGACGTGAATAAAATAGAAAGCCCCAAGAGACCAACAAGGGTGTTAAGAGGTTTATAAAACCTGACCTGTGAGGAGAGGTTGAAAGAACTTGGGGTTGTTTAGTCTAGTGAAGAGAAGATGGATGAGTCTGGAGGGAGCAGGGTAAGAGCCTTTAAAGATTGCTGTAAAGAGGTTGAAAATCTGTTGCCTTAGTGTCCACTGAGAGTGGGACAAGGGGTAATAGGTTTAACTGGAAGCAAGGGAGATTTAGATCAGCTGTTAGGACAAACTTCCCAACTATAATCAAAGACCAGCTCAGGAGCAGGCTGCCTCTGTGGGCTGGGGGAGTGCAGTCAGCAGAAGTTTTGAAGAACAGATTGGATGGACACTTGTCTGACAGTTTCTGTCACAGCCCATCTCACCTCAGTGCCAGGGAATAAGCCACATGGCCCTGCCTTGCTGGGATTGCTTTATCATTCCCTGCAGGGGTTTTGCAGGAGCTGTGTCCATAGCTCTTGGTCTGCTACTCAGGAAACAAAGCAGCTCCATCAGGAGGAAAACCCAAACATCTACCTGGGACATGAGTAACAGGTACCACATTGTGACTGGTACTTACACAGGCACTAGCCACAGCTGCATCTCTTTGCTTACAGAGCAAGACATCGCAGAGTTCCACTTAAATTTAAGGCATCCTTGAGATTCCTTGCTCAGTGGAATCCTTCCTTAACACACCTCCTAAGGCACCTGAAATAAGCAATGAAGTTCTTCTCTCAAGCCTCATTCCTGGTGTCTAAGCAGGTTTGGTACTCAAAGGCAGGTCTCACAGAAACCATCTAACACCACAGTACTGGGGTTATAAACGGAGTCAATCTCTATGACGCAGTTCTTAATTAAAGTGCTAAAAAGTAAACCATCAAAGCTACAAATGGCAAAGGCAACCATACTGCTTTTTACATCAAACCAGTTGTACACCAGTAACTCATTGTCTTCCTATTTCCCTACTTTTTTTTTCTATGTGATACAGCCTGTGATAAACTGTACTTTAAAAAGCAGATGGTTAAACAAGATATGCAATCTGCTTACTATTATAGCTTCTGCCCCGAGCTGTGAATGAGTGCCTCTTCACTGTGACAGTCTGGAATTATTCAAGCATACAGGTTTGTGTTCTAGGAAACAGTAAAAATTGTCTACTCAACGATAAATAATTGCTTCTTCTTTAGACACACTTGTTATCACCTCCTCATACCAAATATTTTTAGTACTAGCAAAGTATCTTCTTTTCATCTCCCTTGAGACATCTGCTCTCCATATGGCAGACTTGCCTCTGCTTCCACAGCCTGTTTCTGGGAAGGAGACTCCTGATATGACAAATTGGAATTATTTCCAGGTCTTCAAAAACTTCACTAGTTCCTGACTCATGTAATTGAACCTAACAAATTCTGCACAATTGTACATGTTTTAATCCCTCTTGCCTACCTAATTTTTGTCATATTGCTCCTGCTGTCAGCAAGCTGCCCTTAAAACATCAACGCAATGCTGTCTGCAGCAGAGAGACCCTTAGGAGCCAGCGCCGGCGTTCAGCCCACCTAGGGTACATCAACGCACCGAGATGTCCTACTCCTCTGCTCCTTGAAGGAAACCTGCTAGAAGCAGCACAGTTGCCCTATCCTGGCTGTGACGGTGGGGCTGCTGGTCCAGGAGCACAGCCCCTTTGAGCCTCCATGCCAGCTCCTTAGCAGTGTGATTCATGCAAGAAAAATGGGGCCATCCCATTGCTATGGGCCACAATGTTTACTTTCTATGGAGTGAAGACTCCATCTGCAATCACACAGAAAGGGGACAGCATTTTATTTCCTTTGGTTTGGCAGCAAATGCCAGAGGATGGATCAAGAGCTAAAAAATAATCCCTCGTGTTTGTGTGTTCTGCACAGATCTATAGTTACCCTCTTATTCCCCATTGTAGCTTGTGGTGTATGTGTACTCTCTGACCTTGCACTATTAAACACATGCACTCTTCAAATATATTTCCTCATGCCTTACTATAGGAACTGTCAGTTTGAATTTTTCTAGAAGCTGTTACAGTACAAAGAGACACAAAACTCTGTCAAGTAATTCATGCTGCACAACAACAGGATATTGCAAGTAACAGCAGAACAAAACCATGCAGCTGATATTTTAAGGGCAAGACTTTTGCAGAGAATCAGTGGGCAGCAGTGAATACTGATACCTCTGACTTGTAACCTTTGCATATTTTAATAAGACTCAAAGCACCCGTTCTTCTCCACACTCGCCGAAATGGGGGAAGAGCCACTCTAAGCGATCGGAAGAGAGCTCTGTGCGCAGGGAGGAGCAGCACTGATGCCCCGCTGAGCTGCAGAGAAGTGGGGACCTCTAGCTCTGCATCAGAGGACCCCTCATTGTGCTGACCCCTCAGTGTGCCACCAGTCTGAGGTTGTACTGAATGAGCTGTGATTTCACATTGAAAATCTAACACCTTAAACCATCTATACAGGGTTTTTTTTCCAAAATCTATAGCTATAATTCCAAGGATATAATATGTGACTATGAGAAATGCATCAAGCCATATTATCTTTCCTAAGGTACATATTATATCCATCTTAATTAGAAAGGAGTCAATTGTTTTGGCAGCTGAGTGCCACATGCAAAGGACCTGGAGAAAAGTACTCCAGATCTTACTGAAAATACTAGGGACAAAGTAAAAGCAGAGGAACCCAGGTGAAAAATAAAACCTAAGGAAAAACCCGAATGTTTTTCTGAAAGTTTTGGTTAGTGAGAAACTAGCCTACCTGTCTTTTTATCCTTTGAGTAAGATATATGGAACAAAGATCATGTTTCTTGCAAATTAAATTAATATGTGGACTTGCTCTTTTGAGATAGCTCAGAAAGCTGTGCTTTATGCAAATGCAAATAAACTTTGCATACAAGGAGGCAGGTAGGGCACATTCAGCTGGCGTGTTATCGCTTAGCTTCTGCATATAAGACAGCTTCTGCAGCTAAACAACGCTAAATATTTTAGCAATTCATTGCATCATTAAGGACCTAAAGGGCAAAGATGTGTCAAACTGAGTATGCTGCTTTGTCTCAACTTTTCCTACATCCGAGGTTACAGCAGGACAGTTCAGTGGCATGTTCCCAAACACTGAGCCACTGCCAGCATTTTCTTAATGGGATTAAATTGTGCCTTGTTACTGTACAAAGACACATTTTAAGTATGCCTGGCCATTTATTTGATGTATGATTCTCTTTGGCTGAGTTATTATCCTGGATTTGTGAATAGTAAAGTCTTTATTTCTTTACTTGCTGTAATCCTCCTAAAATTTATCCAATTACTGATAGAGATGTTAACAGAATGAAGAAGCAAGAGGGTTATTTAAAAGTTTTTCCCTTCTGTTACTATCACTATCAATAATTGAATAAATACAAGGAGAAATACAGCATCTTGTTGTACATACAATTAAAAAAAACCCAGCAGTGAATTGATAAACAGCTGTCTGGAGTGACTATCCTGAGATGACACCCTGTCTTGCAGACGCAGAAGGAGGGGTTTACAGATGGCAGCAGTACTAACCACAGCTAAAACAAGGCACACGCTGGTCAGGGACAGGGCTTAGAGGCTGCCATGGAGAGGGGACTTCTGCAAACCAGGCCTCTGGCATCTTTCTGCCACAGGCATTAGAGCAGCAGGGATCATCACTCCAACCAAAGTCACTCTTGGGCTGTGATACAGGCAGTAGCCACAGTCACAGCAGATGAACTATGCTGAAAATATTTCTGGTTGCTGAAAATTCTAGATTAAATTGTAATTAAAAGACAGTTTTCCTTCCCTTTGAAGGTGGTCAGACAATTGTCTACAGCATGCTCAGGTTTACCAGGGTCCTTTCCTCCCAGCTTATCTCTCTCCCATGAAAGCAGCAGCTCAAGCTCCTGGCCTCGCACAGCACAGGCTGTTTTCCCTTGCACTACTGAGCAGCCAAGATTGCCCAGGCACCTGAACCTGGCACCTTGTACAAGCACAGCAGAAACCCTGACACAAAACCTGTTTTCGAGGCCTCATATGAAACAGTTTGTCAACTGCTGCTTTTGAGCCCCTGTAACAACGGTTTGCAAACAGAGGGGACCGTTCCCTGCTGCACCACACCACTGCAGCAGCTCTGCAATGGTAGCTCCACCTCAGGTGAGGACCAGCACCTGGCCTGGGCAGAAAAGGCCGGCCTGATGCAGCAGAGAGCGACTCCCTGCTACGGGTGTAGTGGAAATTTCGGTCACGCAAAGCAAATCATGTAAATGCTGCCTGTTGCAGAAGTAGGGAGGAAAGTAGAAAGCTCTAATTAGATGTAGCATATGTAGACATCATCTCCAGGCAGGTGACACCCATGCAGAACCCCAGCCAGGAGTGCAGAAGATCTCTGCGTGCCCACCGCAGGTGGCACTCTAGATAGCAGCGGCATGCTGGAGCCTTACAATAGCCGCAGTCTGTATCCACAGAGACAAACTCGTACTGCTGAGGTGTTGACCATCATAAAAGGTGTTTTACAATAATTTGTGAGAACTCAACACTCGCCACAAACAGTGTACAATGTTTGGTTCCTGCAATTGTTCAGCAGTCCATCACTCGCTTCAACACTGATTCATTAAAGACTCGATTCTGATCTTATTTCACAGCTGTCTAATTCCACTGCTTTGACACCGTCCCAGTGACTTTAAAATACAATGCATTGAGGTGGAAAAATGTGGAGGATTGCCAAATTCTGCATGGGCAGAACATTCATATATTTGATTTTGATACTGAAGACCTGATTGTCCCCACTTGAAGGCTGGTAGAAACCAGGACAAGTACATTGAAGCTATGTTGGTAAATATGAGGACGACTGAGACAATGGCTTACATCACAGATTCGGTCCTTTGTTTTATTATAAAAACCTTTCCATTTCTGTGTATAATCATGAAGGCTGAGCAGTGGTTTCTAACTATGCTTCACAATGACGCAGTGTCGCTCAGCTCCTTCCCCCAAAAGATCTGAGACAACGCTATCAAGGTCTGCACTGCGAACAAGGACTGCACCACTTCCAGCACAAAACCCACCACTGGTAGAATTAAAACAAATTTATGGCAAAAATTAAAACATTTATATTTTAACATCTCCAGACTTTATTAGGTGTTCTTTGTACAGTCATCTGGTATGTTTAAAGAGTGAGCAATCATATAAAAGGAAATATGGTCATAACTGATTGAAGTAATAAAACCCTGAAACTAAATAACATCTCATAACTCATTACACAGCATATATTAGATTTCATTACATCAGTATATGACTTAGTAGTAAATTCTCTTGTTGGTCATAAACCTCTAAAGTGTTGTCATCCTGAAAAATGAAATTAAAAAGAAGAAGACAATGCCAGGACGCTCCAGTGGTGCTCATACTGTTACAGCACAGCCCCACCTTGTGTTGGGGTGAATTGGCCTTGATAGGCAATGCTGGGGATGGGCAACATGTTTCTCTCTGCTGCTGCAATCATGTCCAGGACAAAATTGCCCCTTGATACGGGGGCTGGCATTGCCAGGGGTTCATTTTTCTGTAGCTGACCTGCTGCTGAGCTCATCACCCCTGTGTGCTGATGAAGCCACATCCATCTCCAGCACGGAGCAGCTACTGCAAGTGCGATGGGTGAGCACACCCTCCTGGAGCACACCCTGCTCCGTGCTGGGAATCAGGAAGCTTGCTGGGCTAGTGCTGGTAGAGCAGCGACGTGCCGGTAAGAAAAGCCAGACCCACGGGCCGTGGTTCCTGCATTCCCTCTGCTGTAGCACCCGGCAGTGTAACTTGCTGGGGCTGTCGCTCAGCACCTTGGGCTGGGCGCAAGGATGGGTTGCTACCCATGTGTCCTCCATGCCCTCTGCCAGAGGCTGTGTCACCACAGCAGAACGGCACCACCACTTCCAGTTTTCACTCATCACCGTTCTCAGCCTGACATATTGCTGCGAGCTGGTGAGCGCACCCTGATTGTTCTGCCAGGTGCCCTGGGCTGCAGGCAGCTGGATGGACAACCCGGCTACTTGCCAGTCTGGGAGAGGGCAAATGGCTGAGAAGGATGGCATGGCTGGAGGCCAAGTGAGACTGCGAGCTGCAGCTGTTGGAAGGGCCTTCAGAAAGTCAGGTCACCAACCCATGTTATCCCATGGAAGCACCAGCACAGGGCTTTCCAAAATCCTCTCTCTTTCCGAGGCTAAAGTATCTCCCAGCACTGCGACTGTGAGTCCTAAAGGCTCTTCAGGGTGCTGGTGCCTTCCAGCATCTTTCAAAGGGCTGAGAAGAGTGTGTGCCTGAGTGTCCTCCCTGAGGCCAGTGCTCTGCTTGTGGGTGCAAGCAGGTAGCACCCACCCTCAGGGAGGACAGAAGTTGGGACTCATTCCTGACACAAGCTCACCAGGCCTCTTGCTCCCCATGCCCACAGCTGCTCTGTGCTACAAACAGCAAATGCTTCACTGAAACTGCACAAAAATGCACCTTTGAGCTGGGGACAGACTCTGGTAAGTGTTCGAGCCACCCAGCTACAATGACATTTTCTTGCAGTCCCCAAAGTCTTGAACTTTTGTTGTGCTGCAGCACAGCACCGACACCTCATCTGGGGCTCCCTCCTGCAGCTGCACAGCCCATGTTTGAGCAGGGGACCAGCTCTGGGGCCAGGTAAATTGTTTTCCCCCCAGAGCCAGCAAAGCTGCATCTCTTCCCCACATCCCCCTTCCTGTTCGAGTGTCAAAGCTGGCATCTGCTCACGACCAGGTGGGCTTCTGCTAGTGAGGTGGGCAGCACATCCCTCATCCGAGACTGGCAGACGCTGCCAACCTGTTTTCTGAGCAGCCCTAGGATCATCCCATTGCAAGCTTCTTGCTGGGGAGCTCACCCCTTACACACAGCATGCCAGAGCTCAAGCATAAGGTAGGCTCTGAAACACATCCGTGACACCAGCAAATGGCAAAGCCACGCATAAGCCGAGGCTGTTGTGGCTCTGGGTGTCAGCTATGATCAGTGAATCTTCTGTTCATTCCCCAAAAGGCTTTTATGCCATCTTTTTTTTTTTTTTTTTTTTCCAGAACCGACCTTCCTTCCTCCACTTGACAGTTTATAATTACCAAGAGCAACCAATCAGCAACTGTGCTGTCTGCAACATCTGGGAGATCTTAAGGCAGATCCCAGTCCAAGCTGCACTGATGTAATTGTTTTGTTGGATGAAGGATGATAACTCTCCCCACGTGTGTTTATACTCCTTCAAAAATAATCCAATGGTTTTTTTGAAGCCCACTTATGTCAACACATGCTTTATTGTCTCTTTAAGTGTTTTCAAAGTACTGGATGGAAGCAGCTGAAGGATGGAAGCAGCTGGAGAAGTCCCCTTTCAAAGCATACCTCCTCATGTTCTTTTTGAAGTAGCTTGTTGAATCACCATATCAAGGCTCTAATGGTTGCTTTGGAGGTGTCCAGCTACACCGCTGGGTTCGATATGCAGATGAGCAGCTAAGTATAAAAAACTCATGAAAGAGATCGCCCAAAGCTTCAGAGGCAGAGGTGGCTACACCCCTCCTGTCCATGAGAAACAGCAAGAGCCTGTGAGCAGATAAGAACAAGGCTGCGTAAAGCCAGGCACCCTACCTGAAGCCCTGCACCAAGAACCAGCTCTGGGGAACAGCTGTAAAGCTGTGAATTGTCCATCCGAAGATGCTGCTCCCAGCAGAAATTGTTCTCAAGACCTGGGTAACAGATGGGGTGAGTAACAATGCTCTTTGGGGTAAGCCAGGTGATCTTGGGCTACCATGTGAAAATATTAAACTGCAAATCTAAAAACACCTACACTGTTTTATTTCCAGTCTTGTAATGGGAATAGCAACCTCTCCATAAGGCAGCTGTAATTCTGAAAGGAAATACACTTTGTTACTTTTTCCCCTATAATTAAAGAAATTCTGGTTTTGTTTTTCTTACTTTTTTTTTTTTTCTGAAAAATAAAGCATCTCTGGCTGCTTGCAGTGCAGACCCAGGTCCTGACTTTGACCTGCTACAGCCTAAATGCTTCTAGGCGAGGATGATTGCCTCCATAAAGCTCCGAAATGCTGACTTCATCCCTCCTTTGGTACCTCGGCTTTTGCAATGCACAGAGCAGAGCAGAGCTGAGCCAAACCTCATCTGGCAGCAGAATACATTTTGCTTTTTATCAGAGCCACCTCCACACTGCCGTGACAGTCTCCTGAGCTCCAGCAGGCAGGCTGGGCGCCGAGCATTGCTGGAGACCTGCTTATGCACTGACGGAAAATTAAAGGAGTTTTCTTCCATCTTCTTCAGGGTGAGAGACTGCAGCTGAAAAACATTTAGTATTTGGAGAATTTTTTGTTAACTGAAGTAAACCAAACCTATCTAGCTGCCTTTATGACTATCTCATAATAGTATCTTTTTAAGCTAATACTCCACCGGGGAACACAACTTGCGGACAAAAAAAAACCCCTCTGAAGTGCCTTGAAGAGATCTGAGCTTTGGACTCTGAACTTTGCTGCTTATAAACAATCATTTCAATCTGCTGGGCCGCAGCGGGAGTATGAGGCTTCATAAACAGGCTTAGGTGTTGTAATACTGAGTGCAGCAGCATTTAACTCCCCGTCTCACTATCCAGCCTCCCCATGCAATCCGGAAGATTTAGACACAAAGAACCAGATCTGCAGAGGCCAGCAGGGAACCGCTTTAGGAACCACTGAGGAGAGCACAGTCCAGCTGTGCTGAGGTACCTCTTTCTGATCTGGTTTCAAGCCCCAGATCCCTTTCCCAGTGCAAGAACTGAAGCAGCACACTCTCATAAATCAGCAACAGCAATTCCAGCACTTACTTAGGGTTTGGAAGAGAAAGACCCAGCGCTCCTCTTTCACTGCAAAGATGCGAGAACCTTGAACCCAGACCTACCCTGTAGCTGTTGGGACATCCTCTCGAAGCTATTCTTGGGCCAGAGGAGACGGGCACTTTGATCACATTCAGGTACTCTGGAAGCAGGACAAGGGCAGCTTTGGCTCCACTCATGATACAGTTCAGTGGAAGATACTTAAATACTCTTTAAGGAAAACTTAAGTATCAATGAGTGCCATGAACTTGGGGCTCCCAAAGTTAGGATACATCATCCTCTGCTGTGGCCTGCAAAGCACCCTGGCCTTTACCAAACCACCACATACCTCTCTTTCCTCACGGTCCTTCTCAGTGGTCCCATTTTCCAAATACGTATTCAATCACATGTTCTTCTTTCTTCTTCCCAGAGGGCTGTCTTTGGTCTACATATAAATGTCCCAACCTCACCTCATCCTCACCACACACCCCCAAAACAGACAAAGGTGTTTGAGGTCAAGTTATTTTCTCTACACTTTTTCCAAATCCCCACGCATGGTTTCCTAACCTTGAGCCTCCCCCAGTCCCTCACCCACCCTGTGTTCCTTGGCTTATTGCCTTGGTCCAAGTGCCAGGGCTGGCTCAAGGCTCAGGTGCTGCAGGACAGAGCTGAGCAGGGCCAAAGCCATGAGTGAGGAAAATCAGCTGGTGGGAAGTTAATTGCCTGAGCAGGCAAGTGCTTCTAGGCGGGTGGAGTTGGACGTTGCCCTTATTTTAAGTCAGCTTTTAAACCAGCCTAGAAAACAGCTCTAACCAATCTACTCAAGTCACAGTCTGTCCTCCTGCAGGTAATTACACCTTTCAAAGCAGAATAGAGTCAGCCAAAGGGACTAACAGCCCCACCTACACCCCAGAGAAGCTGCCAGCTGGTGAACTAAAGCATTTGCAGAGAAGGGAACTGTGAATCCACACCATTTTGTAAAGAAAAGGGAATTGAGTCCACAGCCTGCTGGATAAGCTGGCATTAAACCACCAGTGAGCAGGTGGCCTTGAGGGACCCTTCTCCAGACACATCATGAGAACACCCACCTTGCCAGGGAAGCAGAATTGCACATGATTTTTGTCACCCTGGGGCATCAGTCCAGACTGTCACTTCATCCCAGCACCACCAACACTGCAGTACTGGGTGAGCCAGGAACTATTTGACACTGAAGGATTTACAAAACCGCACCAAAGGAAGCTTGCAGCTCTGCACAGCTTGCAAAGGAGCTTGAGGAAACTGAGTTTTGGGATCAGGCCCAGATCTTCAAGGGTACTTAGATGCTAACCCAAATTATTCACAGGAGAGAGAGTTGTCTGTAGATTTTTTCAAGATCTTATCCCTCTAGGCCTTAGGCCAGCTAAAAGAGACTAAGGGAAGTCAAGTCACTCAAGGCATTCAGGTCAGCTGCTTACCAGGTAGGACACCAAGCTCCAGCCCCAGCCTCACCCCGGAGCAGTGGTGGCTCGGGTCATCTCTGCCCGTTCTGCACTGCAAGGGCAGCCCTTCCCCGGACCAAAGTTTCAGTCCATGAAATCTGACTGCAAGGGTGCAGCAGCACTGTGGGGAAATCCCAAAGATAATCTTTGACCTTCGCTATCCAGAGAGAAAACGCTTCAAGCAGGAATGTATTTACCATATTAATGCTAAACCAGTTCCATTATAATGACAAGCATGATGTTTCATCAAAATTCTTATGGGATTTATATCTGCTGTAGCTCTCCTTTGGACAGGGCTTGGATGTAAAACAAGCATATGTTTCTTGTTACAGTGCTGAAAAAAATCCATTGTTTCTGGGTTGACCAATTCAAAATGTAAAGAAATCAATCTGCCATAACAAACCCGATCTTCAGCAATCAAAACATATTCTTGTATTTCACTATGCATTTCATATAAGAACTTAAAGTGAAGCCCAGGTTCGCTGATGTGATGATGAAGTGATGAAAAAGATTTCAAGCTAAAACTGTCATCAAACTGCAGGATTAGCAGTATCAGCTCTGACTCTCAATTTGACACATGTAATTTACACGTGCCAAAGACCTCAAACTACAGAAAGACCTCAGGCATTTATGGAATCTGTATAGAATTTATATACAAAAAATCTAAATCAATGAAGGTTTCAAAGTCAAGTTCGGAAACGCGAGATGCGCCATTGCCTTGTGCATTACCTTAAATCACAGGCTCGGGATTTTCCCAGCAGGAACCCCTCTCTCTGTCAGAGAATTCTTTTCAACCCTCTGTCAGCGCACAGCTCAGTGTTGCTTTCTGCACTCTGTACAGGCTACAAATGTTATCAGCTTCTTTGTAAGTATTTCTTCACTTACCGTTAGAGGAATAAGGATTGCGAGGACTTTTTCAAACCTGTGAGAATCCCCGTGGGATTTGCTCCCGGTACCACCCCCTGCAGTATCCATTGTGTGCAGGGATGAATAACGACACTTGCACCCGATTTTCAGAACAGATCTACGGGATCTAGACACGGATGCGATTACTCCGCTCGTCTGCGGACATAGGCCCAAGCACCACATATCAAACATTTATCAGAATGGTTTCTGGGAGTTTCAAGTGTCTTGCTCACTGTTACAGAAGAGCCTCGTGAAAGCAGCAGAAAAAAACCCAAACAGATCTCCAAACCAGAATGCTCTGTCCTTTATCATCAGATTATCTTTTCCCCTCTAGTAATTTCACTGCCGTTACTGTTATCAAGCTTTTCTGTAAAAGGAAGCAGTTCTGCAGCTAGCAAGCTCACAGTCCCTCGCCGAGGAGCATGCAGCCTGCAGCCTGCACAAGGACTAGGGCAGCACCCCGGAGCGCTGCGCACATGGGACGGAAGCATTACAAGGAAATGAACAGATCTCAAAATCCCTAAGTTTTCAAGTCCATTCCTTCCCATCCCAGATATTTTTAAGGATAAATGCAAGGGTTCAAAAGATGGGAATCATACTGATCCTTCAACCGGCAAGATTCAGATCTTTCAGATGGGAGCCCTGTTTCTTGTAACTACAGATTAATGCCAGTAGCTCAGTGTGCACAGCGAGGAACACCAGAGGGTGAAATATGAAGTGTCTTCCATATTACTCATCTACTAGCCAGCGATGCAAGCATCCAAATCTCACATCACATCTTCTAGATAAGAGCTTACAGTCTCTAACACAAAGCTGCTACAGCTCCTGGTTCCCAGGCAACAGGTATCTCTTTCACACTCGCCTCCTTCATCTGTTTCGCACTACTTTTAGGTTCTTATGTCTCAAAGAATACACGATCTCCAGAAAAAAAATGACAAATTCATTTTCCTTGCTAATGCCATTCTAAGATAAAATTAAACAGCATGAATTGCACTTTTCCAAAATACTTGAGTAGGAGACTACTGCATATTATGGCAACTTGAAGTTAAAAAATGATCAATCCAGGTCAGAAGTATCTGAAAATACATCTAAATGAAAGCTGTCAACCAGCTCCAGGGAGCAGGCAAGCTCTTAACACGGCTTCCTTTTCTCTCCTTCCCTTGAACTGCTACAAAGATCACCTGGAAACTCTTCCGTTAACCTCTGCTACTTGCTTCCGACTCTTAAAATGTTAATTTTGGGAGTGAAGGGGTCAGTGATTTCAGGTGTGTTGGACCAATTGCAGCATGGCTGCTTTGCACGTCTCTCAAAGGTCAGCCTACTGTTAAGGGCCTGATGCTAACAAAGCCCTTTTCTCTGAATCAAGTAATTTTTGAGACTTTTTAACCACATTAAACTTAATCCAAACCTATGGTCAAGTAAGCAGTTCTATTTCTATAAAATCCTAGCTTTTGTAGAGGTTTGACCAGCTGGGCCTTTCAAGTGCTCCTCTCATTAGATAATTAAGTCTTCGAATATTATCCTAACAAATAGTGAGATGGTTCTAATTCCGTTAGGAAAAGTAAGTATTCTAATAATTCCATAAACAGAAGGGTGAAACTTCAGGCCCTATTTGTCTCTTGGAAGAAAATCAGGAGGTTCTCAAAAATACATCCCAGGACATATGCTTCAATGATAAGATTTTACTGGGGGAGATGGCAGAAACCTCACATTCTTAAAATAGTCTTTCATAGGCTTTTAAGCAACATTGATGATGCAGATTTTTTTTGCAGCACTTTATTTCATCAGGCCCAGGAACCACTGTATCCATCCTACAGATGTAAGCAACTGGAGCGAGCAGATGAAGGTTCCTACCAGAGTGATAAGCAAAGCTAAAAGACAGTTTGCATTCTAACTTCTAACCCAGTATTGCATTTGTCTGGTCATTTCAAAACTGCAGATGTGGTTTGCTCCATAATTTATTTCTTTTTTCTAAACCTCTCTAGGTTTTGGTCAGTGGATTCTTGCAGTTGGCAGACGAGCGTATACAACAAGAAAAAAGAACCCAAACCAGAGGACTAATCACACAAGATTGTGCGCTTCAGACAGAGGACTGTACGACAGGCTCAGAATTTCCCGCACAATACCTGAAACTGTCTCAACACTGCCATTAACTATGGAAGACCAAACTCAAGGTCTTCAGACAGCAAGGGCCAATATTTTCTGATTTCCTTCTGTTTTTAAGCAGAGCCTTAATTCCATGTGTATTTCTAATGTTACGACGTCTGATAGTTTAAAATACTTGAGTCCAGTAACTGTAAACAACAGCATGCTTTATGCCATGGAAAAAAATACATGGGAAGTTGATTACACTGTTGAAAGCACATCAGCATACCACTTTTACCCTCTGAAAGGATAAAAAAGTCTTAAGAAGCTAAAGTGAGAGTCGTTATGGTTTATATGAATATAGTCTTCTAAGCCTTAATATTGCATATGGTGTAAAAATCTAGTGAAACATTTCCTGATACTGCAATTAAGTAATCATCTGTATTTTCATGACTGTAAAATGCATGATGTATGTGCACAGAACACTACACGTGCACAGAACATTACACGCACGATGCCATCGTAACATCAAGCACTGGTCCCTTATTATTGTCACCAGGGAGAAGTGATGAAGGAAATAAGCAACCTATTTTTAATTTAACTGAGCAACTAGCACCACCAGCCTCGCGAGTGTCTTACCTAACCCTACAACTGCAGAAAACAGCTGTACTACAGAAAAAAAGAGTAGGAATCAAAAAGCTGGAATGAAGACTGCATACCACTAAGCTAATATGTAATGTATATGCTCATAGGAAGGATCTGAACATTAGCTTGTTAACATTTACAAAGAACCCTTCCAAGTAGATTTTGTACTTTGACATGTTTATTTTAGTTGGATGAACAGAGTCAATGAACAAACAGTATTCTGCAGCCTCGCATTTGTCTCCCTGTAGACCTCTATAACCAAATGTTTAAAAATATCAGAAATGTGGATATTTGCTTGAAGTAGTTCAATAGTTATTTCTTGTTCCATGCTTCTCTTTCAAGTCTCTCACGGATTACTTCTTTTAGGTATGGCTCAAGATAACGCTTATCCTGAAAAAGAAGAGAGTATCTTTAACTTATAGGGAGGTCCAGAAACATCTCAAGCCATTCTACAGATTACTCATTTCTCGTTCCTCCTCAGATTTGACTAAAACCCAACCTCAGGAAAAAAAAAAAAACAAACAAACCAACAAAGGAGAGAAAAAGAAACCAAGAAACTTACTCTGAAGGGGTAAACTTTGTATCTGCCAAGTCTGCAATGCCAAGTTCCTTACTGCAGCAACCACTGGTTCCTAAAGCCTTGCCAACATTAACAAGCAGTGGTGCTTCCAGCTATACCTTTAGAAACAATGTTCTTCTGGCAGATACCCAAATGTACAGGATCCACTTTAATGAGTTCAAAGTCCAAATACAATACTCTGGAGAAACTCATTCTGAACTTAACTTCTACACTGCACTGCAAATTTGGATTCCATAGAACACCTTAACTGTGTTTAACACTTACAAACTAAACTGCTGCTTAATTCCTTCAGCACACCACCAGTTATTCAATGCACCAGTTACCTAAATACGACCAAGAAGAGCACGAGAAACAGCCGCTGCTTATCTGGAGAAATATAATGCCCAGATACTATCCTATCCTATCGTCAAAAGTTTAATAGTAAGATTTTTCTCTGCCTGGAGAGTTTGGAGAAAGCAGAGATGGACAGTAATGTGAAGTGTGTGAAACAATCCACTACAAAAAAAAAAGAATTAGTTACATCTGCAAAGGAAGGTGTAGTTTGTTTCTCAAATTTTAAGACAACCCTTATTTTAATGCAAGGTTTCCCTTTAAATTATTCTTCCTTGCCATCTTCATGAATAGAAGCTTTGGCTTGAGATTTCCTATAAAATTAAGGAATTAATCAGAAAGGGAAGAGACCTTTAAGAAGTTCCAAGTTAGTTACAGTGTATTTCTTAATCTGATAGCTCAGGAGTATTCCGTCGGAATACAAACAATGTGCTACAGCTCTGAGCTGTATTTTGAGCTTTTGTCATCTTGAGAAATTTTCTAATTTTGACTGAAAAAAAAAATTTCAACAAGAATCAAAAGCTGTGTTTTACAGAGGTATCCTATGAGATAAACAATTCGTTTACTCCTGCTAAAGAAAACGTAAGGTGTATCTCTGAAGAGACTGCAAGTCCTAAAGGCCAGTCATGGCAGAGCCGCTGAAGACCTCCACCCTGGAAACACTCTGTACACGTACCTCTTCATACTTCACCCACTGGTCTTTTGGAAGGATCTGGTGTTTCAGGCTTAAGTCAAGTGCTCGCTTTATGCGAAATATTCTTTCATTGTAAAGATGTTCTGGAAGTCTCTTCAGTGCTTCTTTTACATCATCATCTTCATACAACGTATCATCTCGCATCAATCCTGTACCAAGGAAGATTTTACAACATCTGAACAAATGCTCTAAGTAAGATGTAAGACTGGCGCAGGTGTTTGTTTCTATGTGATAGGAGTACAATATTTCCCATGCAAAATTATGAAGAAAACCCAAACCAATCTAGAAAAAAACCACTAACTGCTCACAGCAAACAAACCCTAACGCTGCCTTACGCATACGCTATTTACGTGGTTCTCCTTCTTTTCTGAAGGAGGAATAGGGAGAAGGGGTATTGCATTCAAAGTGTTTCATAATATATATACACTGAAGAATAATTACTCTGTACCTGAGGGGTGCACTTATGCTCCTCTAATTTTGTACCTATATTTGAGATGACTGTCTAGGTAAAGGGTTTAAGAGCTCTGAATCCATCAGAGTCAGTCAAGCACAGATGTGACTACTGCACTGAGGAATTATTCTCTAAACTCCACTATGCATGGTGACTAGATCTCCATTAACTCTATTAAGCTATGGAAACCTGAAGCTAGGTGCTTGTCTACCTGTTGATTCCCTCCCACACAACCCCAAATCAGAAGTTAAGTCAGGGAGAAGTACCTTGTCTTCTCAAAAGGCAAGAACAGGGCCATGCTATTGGTGGAACAAAGGATTCCCCAAATTCAACCGACCCTGCTTTAAGTTGCAGTACGAACAAGGACAAAACTCAACTTCTGTAACGTTCCAACATTGGTGAAGTTTACAAAAGCATACCTGCTGACCTGTGGTTAAAGGGTTTTTTTCCCCTGTGACTGAGGTGGCAGTAGTCTTCCAATAAAACAGAAATTTCTTTGAGCCACACATTCTCAAATTCAGTTTTGTAATTTATTTCAAAGGCAGAGGAGTATGGCTGCTAGTGTAATCACTAGAATGAATTCTAAAAAATGTAAGTTTTCAGTCACCTATCCAGAAAAGCAGCACTGCATCTCTGGAGGAACGACCTAAGCTTACTCCTCTGCAGTTGCCTTGCAAGTATTTTCTAACTTCTGCAGGGCAGGTATGTCAAGATCCTTTAAGGATTTGCTCATATTGTGGTCAGCAGTAAACTACAGCCTCTGAATATTAAGATCCAGTTGTCCTTCAAGAGCAGTTCTGCCACCTAAATAGCTGTCCTGAGTTCAGCTAGGATAGGCTTAATTTTCACAAGAAGCTGGAAGGGACCTCAGCCAGGAAAGCCACCCAAACCAGCCAGTGGAAGATTTGATACCAGGCTGATGTCATGCCCACTACAGAACAGGGGTGGGGAGCTGGCTGTGGGAAGCCTGAGCAATGCTGAGCAGCCAGGCCAGGCAGCAGCAGCAGGTCCCAGCTGGGGAGCAGTTGTGGTGTGCATCATTCATTTTATGTATTACTAGTATAATTGTTAGCACTGGTGTTCCTTCTCTCTCTGCGTTGTTCTGAGTGGTGCAGTAGACATGCGTGAACCTCATGAGGTTCAAAGAGGCCAAGTACAAGGTCCCACGCTTGGGTCAGGGCACTCCTTGGTGTACCAACACAGGCTGAGGGATGACGGGATTGAGAGCAGAACTGCAGAGAAAGACTTGGGGGTGCTGGTGGACAAAAAGCTGGACATGAACTGGCCACATGCGCTCACAGCCCAAAAGGACAACTGTATCCTGGGCTGTATCAAAAGACATGTGGCCAGCAGGCTGAGGGAGTTAATCTGCCTCTCTATTCTCCTCTCTTGAGATACCACCTAGAGCACTGTGTTCAGCTCTCGAGCCCTCAGCACAAGAGGAACATGACCCTGTTGAAGCAGGTCTAGGAGGGCCATGCAAATGCTCAAAGAGCTGGAACACTTCTGCTGTGAAGGCAGGCTGAGAGTTGCAGTTGTTTGGCCTGGAGAAAGGAAAGCTCCAGGGAGACCTTACTGCAGCCTTGTGGTAGTTAAAGGGGGGGCTACAGAAAAGATGGGGACAATCTTTTTAGCAGGGCCAGTTGTGAGAGGACAAAGAGGAATAGTTTTACATTAAAGAAGGATAGACTTAGACCAGATATAAGTATGTGGTTTGGGTTTTTTTTCATAATGAGGGTGGTGAGACACTGGCCCACATTGCCCAGAGAGGCAGTAGGTGCCATACCCCTGGAAACGTTCAAGGTCAGGTTGGATGGGGCTCTGAGCAACCCGATCTAGTGGAAAGTGTCCCTGCTCAGTGCAGGGGGGGTGGACTAGATGACCTTTAAAGGCACCTTCTGTCCCAAAACATTCAGTGATTCTACAGTTCAAGTGAAGTTATGGCGATACAAAGGCCAGAACAAACTAAATTCTTTTTTGCGCTTTATTATGCGTAAGTATTGCTGACAGCCTGACTGCTGCTGTGGGAACCTCTCCAACTTCAAAAGCAGCAGTTAGAAGATCCTGGTCAGTGAAAGTGACTTGGGGGGAAAAGAAAGAGACAAATAATCAAGCTTTAAGGACTGCTTTATTAAAGGTTTTCCTACTGTTCCAGCTTAACCGCAGCTGTTATCAGTTACTCCACCAAAACCAAGAGCACTCACTGAAACAAACGTCACAGCAGTCGTGGTGACTGAAGCCATTGCTAACTTTCTCCCCACAAAATCAGCAGCCAGTTTTGACCAAAAAGACAAACTGCACATACAGACCCCGTTGTGAACCACAACTGGTTCGAGGATTGCACATTCACGGTTTTTAGAACTCAATGAAACACTTACCGAGTTTGTTGAATCCGGCTGCATTATAATACCACTTCCGAATCCTGTCTAACAGGCGACCGCCTCCTGCAACTGAAAGGGACCATCATCAGATGCAGAGCAAGACAAAAATTCAACACTTGCACCCTACTGTGACAGCACATGAGTATTTGCTGGCCTCTTTCACAAGCAATAACACAACACTACCGAGTTTGAATTGGAACATGTGTGACTTAGCCGCTCTGCTTTTCAGTATCCCAGAATTGCCACTGAACAGGTAGAATGAGTACTTGTTTCGTACAATAAGCTGACCTCTGTTGCACTGGATCCAAGTATTAGACTGCTTTAAGGCTTAGAACAATACTAGCAGTTCATTGTCAAAGACAGCACCAACACTTTCAGGCTTCATAACTCTTACTCGGGCTAAAACCACCAAATTCTACATAAAACAAACCCATCATGCTTTTCAAATCATTTATCTAAGGTCCACAGCTCTTGCTACAGGTTAATGTGATTTCAAGGCCAACGTATTGTTATGTTGCTAACCTTCTGCTCTCCTCTCCAGTTACTTAAATACTATTCCAGAGATTCATTTTTCAAAGAGCTGACAAAGTCAACTAGAAAGTCAACACTGAAACCTCAAAAAAACCCACCAAACAAACAAAACCAAAATAAAACCCACAACACAACCAAGAAAACAAAACAAACAAAGAAACCCCCACAAAACCAAACACCACCCTTCATACAGGACATTCACCTTTAACTGTGATTTTGGGTAGCAGGAGTGGTTTTAAGTGTAATCAAGCACAATGAAGTACCAAATACCATTGAAGTTAACTCAAGAAGGGGTCGAGAAATGCAGAAGCAGCAGAGTGTGGGCCACGCAGCCAGGGTACGCTGCCTTTCACAGCTCTAGTGCCGTTGTCTCACTAAGACAGCCCGTAAAACCAGTGCGCCATGAGATACCAGCACACCATTAGCAGACTACCTCTCAGGCTTTATGCCTTCGTATTTCACGACTTAAGAAGGAACATCGGGAGACAAACTAAGCCCGGAGTCAGTCGGTAGCCGGGAAGGACACCGATTCCCGAGGCCCCGCCAGAGCAGCCCAAGGGCTCCTCCAGCGCTCCCGAGCACCCTCTGCCCCACTGCTCCCAGAGAGCCCCGGTACCAGGGCCAGGCTCCCCCCGCTGAGGTCTAGACCGAGAGGCCGTCGCCCGGGAGGGACGGCGAGGAAATCCGCCCCCAAGGCCGTAGCAGCGGCGCACCGGCTGCCGGCGCTACCCCCGTCAAGGGCACACCGTCTACCGGCTCCCCATCTCCCTACCACGCCCGGCCTCACTTCCCGGCGCGGGACGGGACAGGCTGAGCCCAGCCCGAGCCCAGCCCCGCAAAAACGACGGGCGCGGTCCCGCACGACCACCCGCAGCCGCCCACCGATGCCTCACCAGACGCCCTCGCCGCCATGTTGACCTCGGAGCGGCGCGCTGCTTTCTGGGTAACGCGCCGCGCCCCGGGGGCGGACCCGCCCATTCCGCCTCAGCGCCGGCGCAGGCGCCCCGGCGGGGCTGGGGGCGGCAGCGGGATGAGTTTCTTGCGGTGCTGAACCTGGGCTGCAGTCCCTGTGATAGGAAACGGTGGTTGGGCTGGCATTTGAAAATCAGGGAGTCGCGCTGCTGACAGT
>JAAGNO010009789.1:21070-42093 GCA_033439905.1 Ceryle rudis | reverse complement strand
AGAAAGAACATTTTGTTCAGCTTTTTGTAAAAAAAAAATAAAAATATAGTTTTCTCCTGTATATAAGTCCAAATTGGAGGGGAGGGAAAGGGAGAAGGGGAAAGGGAGGGATTTTAATTGTGTTGTCTTTTTCATAATCTACATGTAAACTAGACTTGCAGATGGTTCTCTTGCCTTAGTTCCTCTGACTTAAACAGTGTCATGCTGATTTATGCTAGGTGTTAAATTAACCATTTGACATCATCAACCTAGTATTTGTCATCATACATGTTTATTTGTCAACATCATACATGTTTGTATGCTTCTAATTTCAAAGTGATAGGGAATGTATTTGGCAGCTGCTGATTAAAATCCAAACTGGCCAATTGAGATGACAGCATGTGTGTACTGGATGGTACAAAACATTTGTGATAGCAGGTTTGCAGAAGCTTAATGGTATCGAAGAGACCATAGTGACTGCAGTAAAAGAAAGTAGTAATATATTCCCCAGCAGTAAGCAATTGGACTGCTGAGCAAACAGTTCTCCCTGGGAGGTAAGGCCCTGATCTAACAAACACTTGAAAATATAACTGTCCTATTGTCTTCCATTGGATGTTTCACCTCTTCAGTACTGATATAGTTTTAGACTGACACTTAGTTGAAACAGATTTGTCCAGAGCAAAATACAAGTAATTTTTTTTCTTATGTGTTCATTTGCTTTCTTAATCTATTTCCACTTTTTTTCTCCACAAAAAAACTATGTGGTGTGGATCTTTCATTCTTGCCCTTCCATCTGTGCCTCTTAATCTCTGGAACAGTTTATTTATCTTTTCAGGTGTTGGAATATCACTTCAAAATGCAGTCAGTCAGTAACTCTGAACATAAATTCTCAGTAAGTCATACCTGCTTTGTAGCCTTATAATTTTCTTTGCATTAGCCTATAATCTTACCTGTAGTGACCATTTTAATTTTCTTTTAAAAAAATGACTTGCCCTTGTTGCCTGGAGATGATCTGTACTGTGAGGACTGTCTGTTACCCGAGGGTCCCTGGTTCTTTGGTTCTGCTTGTTTGGACTCGTACACTTAGATGTTGTTCCAAGGTGTATCAGGTTTACATTTGTCAACATGCAGCGTGAGGATAGCACTTAGTTTGTTAGCGCAGTTAAAGAGGTACAAGCACCATAGTTCATGTTGGTTTATATGCCTGTATCTATTTAGGGTGTGGTGACTTGTACTAGAGATGATTAGGCTGTAGCCTGAAATCCTTATTCTATTTCAATATGTAAGATGAGTTCAATGTGCTTCCGTTGCTGAAAAGCAAGAAGAGGGAGTACGAGTGCCTCATCATTGTGTGCTGTGACTATTACGGGCTTTAATAGTAGCCTTCAAAGAATACTTAAAAATACACTGTGATCCTCAGTGGTGAGATGAAGAGATGTCACTTATCTCCTGTATCTCCTACCACTTTAACACTTTGCAAGCATACTAGGACTGCTCACTGAGGAAGTTACTAACCTTTACATGCTGGAGGAAGCACACATCGTATAGCAATCAGCTGAAACCTAAAAATTCATTTAAGTTATATCAGCCTGAAACTTGTTTTATGCTATAAAACCTCTGTAAACTTAATGCAGTATTTCATTGATAGAAAACTCGTGACTGATATGAAAAACAGGGCTTGTTGTGTCTTCTACCATTCTGGCAGTTGATCTTTTGCTTGTTTTAGTCTTGCTATCATGGTAGCTGTTGAGGGGTTTTAAACACTCTGCTGTCTTCTTGAATATTTATGCTTCTTACGGGCCTCTTACAAGGTGAAGAAACAGAGGTCAAAAGCATCCTGGGAAATGCTATATGGAGTCAGTAAGCTGTAGGTACATGATAGTGTATTTGTTTGTTAAGAAATAATTTATGTATCTCTGAGATGTTTACTTTGGGGAACTGAAGTTACCTTGCAGAATTAGAAACAGGAGAGAGAATGTGTGTCTTTATAAGTTTGGCTTAAGTTAGTATCAATACCTCAATAATGCCACTCAACTGAAAAATATGGCTTAGTGTGTACAGGATTGGGTCTCTAGATTTTTGCACAAAAATACTTAAAATAGAATGTGTTTAGAAGAGAAGGATTATTGAAAAGTTTTTGCTAAAAAGAAAATCTTCTTTGTGTCAGGAAGAAGGGGCTTCTATCTCTTTCTATTGTTTTTACACAGACATGAATACTTTTTTGGCTTAATTGAAGTTATCAATGCCTTGATTCCTCTTGCAGAGAGCTGAAAATAATATTTATTCTCAAGAACTTGTTCTTTCAACTAAGAAATAAATGGAGGTACGTTTGACTGAAGATACAAGGCAAAATCATAGAATCATAGAATTGTCAGGTTTGGAAGGAACCTTAAAGATCATCTTGTTCCAACTGCCCTACCATGGGCAGGGACACTTCCCATGAGATCAGGTTGCTCAGAACCCCAACCAGCTTGGCCTTAAAAACTTCCAGGGATGGGGCTTGTACCACCTCTCTGGGTAACCTGTTCCAGTGTCTCACCACCCTCGTGGTGAAGAACTTCTTCCCAATGTCTAATCTGAATTTACCCACCTCTATTTTGATCCATTCCTTCTAGTCCTAGCATTACCCAACATCCTAAAAAGTCCCTCACCAGCTTTCTTGTAGGCCCCGTTAAGATACTGGAAGACCACAAGAGGGGGGTGGAGGGTGGAGAATTCCAACTGTTGTCTAAAAGACGTGTTGCAAAACTAAAAACTACCCTTGAAGGAAAACAGAGTTTTCCCTCCCCCATTCTGCAGTGATCACATCCCCTGTAAGAAGGGGGCGTAAAAGGAAGATCTTTAGAGAGCTAGAATTGCTTGGATCTAGGGTATGTTGTGTCACACTTTGAATCTACTACCCAGTCCTTTTAAAAGAAAAGTAGAAACTTTCCAATGAATTATATAAATGAATATATAAACCTGAAAAGGGAAAGAAGGCAAATGCTCCTTTCTCACAGTCTGAGTGTACTTAAATTTGTTTGCATTCACAGAAATAGTCTCAGTGAAAACTGTAAAAACTATTCATGTGACTTAATTAATTGTTCCTGCCCTGGACTTGAATAGTTTAGTCTCAAGGAAGCAAATATTATTCTAAGTATATATATATATACATATATATAAAAGGCTATTAAGCCTTTGGAAGTAGTTTCAAAGTCTTTGCTAGCACGCATCGTGTATCATTCCATCTCTGCCCAGCTCTAATTGATTTATAAGTGTTAGGCATTTAGTGACTGTGAGTTTATCATTTATTGAAATCAATCTCTTTCTGCAAGCTTGCTTTCTTCTCCCTGGAAGTCAGCTAAACTGTGTCCAAACCCTGAATAGCTGCAGGCTGAACTAGCCCAACATTGATTGCATAACATGGTAATGGCCTGAAACATTGCTGTTATGGATTGACCTCATCTGACCTGGAAATGCCAATCCATTAGAGAAAATAGTGCTTGCCTCTGACAACAAATAAACATAACCCGTGCACTAGGGCAGAGCAGACTAGAAAAACAATGAAGTGTTTTCCCATGATAATTGTTTCATGGTCTGGAGTACAAATATTTTGAAGGTCCTCTAATGAACAGTTGTAGTTAATATGCATATGTTTTAATAATAACCCTACCTCATAAGAATGACTCTCTAATATTCCTGTACAGCTTGTAGAGTAATAAATGTGGTTATGTCCTTTGTTATGCATTAAAAAAAAAACAAACCACAACTGTGGAACATCATCTTTTCCACTATGCATTTTTCAGAAAACCTGTAGATTTAATGAAACCTGTCTGATGCTGGGGAAATTGCCATATTAACTACAATTTATGGTTACACAAGTAACTTTTATGGCTGACAAACAAGGGATCTAAAACATACAAGTAAAGTTAAATAAACAAAAGCTGTGCTGCATTGTATGAATGTGATTGTGACCTCTAAGAAAATGTCTTGAATTTTCAGAGCTCTCTGAACCCATATATAACCAGCTCAAGGCCCTGATAAACTAAATCACTTTCTCATGTTTTGAATACATTTATGACAACGGCACACATCATGTCAGTGTGCGTTTTCAGTACAGGCTTAATAACTTCATGGTCAATCTCTTAGCTCTTCATTAATTATGGTAAGTGCTTTAAAAAAATAGCCTACGCAGAGGAGAAAGCGAAATGTGAGACAGGTTCTTTTATAGCATCACTCTGAATTGCTGGTATTATTCAGAGCAAGAACTGTATTCCAGGAACATTAATGGCTCTAAGGGGTTAAGGGCAAATCACTGTTTTGTCCTCTCCCCACCTCCTTCCCCTTCATTTCTAATAAAAAGAAACAACATAGCAACACTGTATATACTACAGAAATATCCCTGAAGACATTTTCCTGGAGATGCATTTTTCAGTTAATATGCTGCCTTTGTACCTTCTCAAATGTAGGGATCCCTTTTTTCGCCAGTGTGCTCCTTTTCATGTGTCTCTGTTTCATTTTTGTCTGATACCATGAAATACCCTTTGCATTTACCATGAAGGTAGATGGTGGTTGCTCCCCTTGCATCCTCAGTAATCTAGTTCTGCTTTAGTGCTCTTATATTCTTAAGGATAAATCTGTTTTCCCATATAATGTTTAGGCTGTGTAACCTTTTTATTTCTTTCATGTTGATTTATCCCGTACTGATGTTTATTAGGTCACAATGCACTTCCTCATTTTCTCTATACTAGCTTTAATTCTTTTTATCAAGTTACTGGATCTATTCTATACTACTACAGCAGGCCTCTGTATTTCTAAGTTGCCCATTTGCTATCAGAAAAGATAAATAAAAATGTAGCATACTTGTGAAGTAATGGAATTATTTCCATGTAAGGAAAACTTATTAAAACCAGCAACTGTATCCTGTCATTCACTTTAAAAAGTGTTATGACAGCAGTAAGTACCTGAATCTGTTTTATAAGGAGTAGCCTTACTACTTTGTGTTAGATATGCCTTATATAGCTTGTCTCTACTATCTAGACAGTTGCATGAGAAGCAACCCTGCATGTCAGTGATTTTTCCATCAATTTAAATTCCTTGGGATTTTTGCATAGTATGACTGAGGCTATTGCAAAAGTATTAGCTTTTCTAGCTAATGCTTTCTTAATCCAGCTACACCTGGATTAAGAAATTTCTATCTGAAAATACAGGAAGATACATAAAATATAGGTATCCTAACATCACTGCTCAATTTCATGCGCTCAAGCCAATGCTTGCTTTTTTTTTTATTTTTTTATTTTTTTATTCTTCCTCTTTGTGTTCCTTTACCTGAAATAGACTTTGAATTCCTATATTGCACTTACAAATCTAATTCTCATTTCCCATCCTGGAGTTTCATTTTTTCCCTACAATATAGTCAGTTCATTACTCAGGTTAAAAAGGAAAAAATTTCCTCCATTCCTTAATTTCAGGGGTTTTGTGTCTCAATATGAACACTTAAAAATGTATGTTTTGGTATTTTAGTGGCATTTCAAAAATTAAATGTGCAGGTGTAGGTTACTGATACTGCACTTAAAAATTCTAACCTTTTTTAAAACAAACAAACAAAAAACCCAAACAACCAAACCAAACAAACAAAAAGCCAACAACCTACTCCTTTTTGGACAAAGGGGTGAAGAATTCTTCTCATCTATAGTTTGGACAATGAGGACAACCCAAAGCACAAAGGTACTTTTATATTGGAAATGACTGCAAGGGTCAGCACTGAAGTATTTACGATGTACTGTTGGCAGACACCAGTGAGCAGATGGAGATGTAATTATGAGGCTTGAACTGTACCTATAATTCATTACAAGAAGCATTTTGGTGTTGTATTTTTGGAATTATGAAGTGTTTGTCTGTGTATGGAACCTGTCATCTTAAAGCATCCATCTGATTCAGACCCAAGGCTGAAGGGAAGCCCTGTCTTGGAATGCACTAGGATTTCTTGTGCTCAGCGCAAGTATGCGGAGGCTTGGTGCTGTCTCAAACCAGAAGGGGATATGAGCTAGATACTTTTATCAGGGCTAATACAATTAGCTAGGAAGCAATAGAGGGTAAGTTTAAACAAGAGATTTAACTGAATTCAGGATTATAAAAGGGGAAATGTAATCTTTATCCAATGATTCCTATTGACTGTTATAGATCTATGCAGAGAGATTTATTTAATGGTGTCAAAGAGGTCCCTTTGTGGTCACAGTGTGTCTAATGTTGACTTAGGTGATACTTGATTTGGGCTGGCTTCATGGATTTAATTCTGTCTAACCTTAAGCACCTATATAAGCCTGCCAAATTAACAGTCCACTTTTTCTGTGAAGATGGTGGGTGGAAAGAAATAAGATTGGTCAGTAACTCTAATAGGTTGAACTGCCTCTTAGAGATGGTTTCCCTAAGTTAGCTCTGTAGGGAGCCCATGGTGTTGGGCTTCTACCTTAGTCTCCAAACACTGCAGAAATTATGAATACGACTCTAAGTTGTGGCAAGATGGCACTGTTAAGTGTAGTCAGAGTGCAGGATGTGCTGGACACAGAGAAAGTGTTAAGTAAGCCTCTCTCATGCTGGATTTCTTAGCTGAAAAAGAAGCATCTTTTATTTCACAGCAATATTTGAAGCAAATGACATCAATCCCCACCTGAAACTGCCCTGGGGCATATAAATAACATAAGGTAAACGTTTGGCCAGCATCTTTTATACTGAATAAACAGTGTCTAAACAAATAGCTCTGTATTGCTTCTAAAGAGCGACTGCTAGACAAGTAGTGTAACTAGAGTGTTAGTAAGGCAGTCTTCTACCTGGGCTCCTCATGCTAGGCAGCAGATGAACTAAATGTTGGAGTTGCTCCTCTTTCCTCTTAGAAGTGTCTACAGTCCAAACAGGCAGGTCTTGTTCACTCTAGCCTAAACCTTTTTTGCAGTGGTGTTGTGGAATATACCTGGCTGACCTGCCAGTCTGGTTCCGAGTAGTTCAAGCTTGTGTTCATTGAATCTGAAATAGTTATGTCTTTTAAAACAATAAAATGACTTTTTTTTTTTTTTTTTTTTTTTTTTACAACTTTTGTCTTCTACTTCAGGCATTTACATTTTTAGGACAGTTGGCCATGAAAATACATTCTGTATTTGTACTATGAATAGGATGTTTACCTTTTTGAAGTGTCTCCTGTGAACAGCTTAAAAAATTGAAATAATTTTTGCAATTTAGAGGAAAAGTGAACTATTTATTTAAGTACTTAATCCGTTGTGCATCAAAGCACTTTAATGATTCAGACAAGAAACAGACCCAAAACACAACAAATGTTGTGAGAATAATATGTGAGAAAAAACTTGATCTCATTTACTTTTATTTGTTAAGTGGAAGGAAAAAGTGGTTGAAATCTTCTAGGTTAATGGAATTCTGAATGTTATCTTATGTGACCATGGTATCTTGAAGAGCAGATTAGCAGCTGGCTGGATCAGTTTGCTGGCAAAGCAGCAGAATTCTTGAACTTTGGAATCTTTGGTTGCATACCCACAGGAGACATACTCCAACTGCAAATTGGAAATCAACTGCCCTGAGCGGCCATCCTTTCACCACTCCAAGAGGCCAACTTCATTAGCAAAAATTGATAATGAAAAAATAGTTTTAAGGAGCAGTATAAATCATCAGCTTCAGTAAACATTGTTTGTATTAGTGGAGAGAAATGCTTTTGTCTGCACTTCTACAGTTCTATCCACTTCAGCTCCCAAGGTCTTATTCTGAAGCCATGCAATTCCTAGCATATTTTTCTGAAGAGAGTTTATACTATAGGCCTTGTCTGCTTGGTCACCCCTCGAGGAGAAAGAATACCTCTCCGTGTGTCTTAAGCAGAAGGCAGCCCAGGCTGACAGATAGGAATGAGATGATGTATTCCAAGAAATGCTCGATCCATGGCAATATAATGAGTTTAGGAGGAGGGAGGGAGAAACTAAACAAAACTTGAGAGAGATATGAATGCCAGTGAAGGACACAGCAAGGAGAGAGGGATCTATGGGTTAGGCTGTGAGTACATCAAGAGGATTTAAAAAAAAAAAAAACAAAACTGAGGAGCGGGAAGGTGAACAGTTCAAAGAAGGAAGGTACAGATAGTTCAGATGTGTGAAAACTGACAGTGGTTTTACTGCCTTCTTGTAAAACAGCTCACAAATGATCAGGAATTGGTAGGTAGAGTGGAAGAAGAAATCAATCAGTGGAATTAAGTGGGGCCAGGGGTGAACAGTATTTGAGTTCTAGATCCAAAGAAAAAATCTGTTTAGATGTATATTGCAGTCTCTAGTGCCTGTGTGAATGTTACTGTGTTGGCCTGTTAATGACATTCTTTCTATGGTACTGGACTATCACAGATGTGGTACTGGTTTGTAAATGACTAATGAGCTATAAGCCTATGTGGAAAATAAACTTCGTCATTACAACTCTAGATCAACCCATAGCTGTTGGACCTCTAATATGACAACTGCCATGCTGTGATTAGCACTTAGGACAAGAACACCAAGTGAGAACCCAGGCGTGTTTGAGAACTGATGAAGACTCCTCTCTTGCTCAATGCCAATCTCCGACATGTTGTAGAATACGTTTTAGCCGTAAGCCTGCAGTTTAACCCACAAACCCACAGCTGATGCTGTGTTTCTGGCCTTCCAAGTGAGCAGCATAGAAAATAAAATGGAAACTCCAATCTTCATGTAACTAAAAGGTATTAGACTAAACATATTCTGCTTAAAGCATCTTCATTCCTGAGTTTTCTTCTCTTCCATGTTTTCTACTGATAAAGAATATTTTCCATTCTTCTGTTTCCTTTCATTGCTTTTAGCCTCATTCATATTTGCATCTCACTTCAGGCATTGTCAAAAGACCAGTCACCTAGTTTTTTGAGAATTAAAATTACTTGAAGATTATACGTAATTCATTTGCAAGAATGAATGCCAATGTTTGCCTTCAGTCTGGCTGAGACATCCTGTCACAGTGGGTTTTCACCACCCTCTTTTATAGATATTTCTCCCATAGCATCCCTCAGCAAACCAGTTTACCTCAGATGCTTTGTTGACACTGGGACAGTTTCTCAAGTAGTCATCTTTTGCTGGGTTAATGGATGAAATTAGGTCAGTGAAGACTGCTGCAAGCAAGACTGGTGATGTGGGGCAATGGGCTTAACTGAGATGTTGGGAAGGCTTGATGCCATGAGGGATGGAAGAGGCAAACCTTTCCTTTTGGTGGCCATGAACTTTTTGGATGGCCATTACAGCCATCTAGCTGAATCCCTGATCTTTGTCCATCTCAACAGTGTATTAATTTTGCATTTGGTTGAAATGGAGAAATCTATGACCCAATTACTTTGTAATAGCAAATGGCATTTATGGGGTATTTGGACATGTCAGGATTCATTGTGACTTTGTATATGCCTGTAATTCCTTGGTTTTAGATCACTTCAATCTAATAAATATTTTAGTATGAACTGTTTATATAGTGTATATAATAATACAATGTAGGCTAAACATATCAGTGGCAACACCACTGTGAAAAATATATTGAATGTGGCACAGTCGTGACTTCCTGAGAAGAGCTAGTGAGAAGAATCCATCTTTTCCTGCGAGTTTCACCATTATGAAGAGTTTCTCATATATTTCTGTATAGCAATATTAACAAGCTAATCATGTTTTTATTCTCTCCCACCTCTGATTACAGCCCTCCGGCAAATTTTTATCCGCAGTAAGTCTTCTGTCATACTCTAGGAATCTTTGTTGTATTGGATTGTAATGAAGATAAGTCATGAGTGATTTATTAGAAATTACTGTGCGGTGGTTTTGTGTGTTGTGTTTTGATGGTGTGTGGGTTTTTTGGTTTTGGTTTTTTTTTTTTTGGGTTGTTGTTTTGGGTTTTGTGTTTGTTTTCTTTTTTTCTTCTACTCAACAATACTCCTGTATAGTGGAAGAATTATACAAGTATGGTCTCAGAGAAACCTTTCAGGGAAACAAGGAGAATAAAAAGTCAACAGTGTTCTCTGCTCTTTGAACTTTTTCAGAAGGCTTGCTTGGAGATGGTCAGATTATCTGCTTTGAATTATGGACTAATGCATTACAGTAGCACTCCATCACGGGATGATGCAGACCTATGTAGGAACTGTACATAAGTGGAAGAATACAAATCAGCTTCAAGATGAAAGCTTTTAAATCTCTGCTTCTCATGCTGATTATCGTGGCCCCAAGGCATACTTACAGAAGAAGGACGCACTCATGAGGGTTGCTTCAGAATTTCCACAAATCATTACTGATTATGTATGTGAAATTTTTAAGTGTTTATAGGTGGATGATTGGTACATTAATGATGTACCTTTCAGAATTGCATAAACTGGATCAAGACTTGCACATGGATTTTCATCTTTTACAGTCCATGTGGCTCCTGTTTTATAGAAAGCATCTATGGTAATACATTTAGGAAGGTTTTCATATGCATATATATACATATATATGCATATTTTTGCTAGATAGGCACCTTAAATTTTTCCAGTCATTATTATGAAATACAGTATAGCTTGTAATGCTCATTCTGAAAGGATACTTGTAATCAATTAACTGATTCTCTAGAGCAACCTTAATATGTTGTTTTAACTAATGCCACATTTGGAAGAAGAGCAAGCCACTGCAGAACTCTTGCAGCAGTTGCTGGGTGTTTTACGCTGCTGTTTTGCAGACAGTCTCTGTAGTTGCGCAAATGCTTTACGTAGTACTATTTCACCACTGTAATCATAATCATGTAGGATTAAAAGGAAAACTGAAAAGAGTGGTACTTCCAGAAGAAATAGAGTTCTGTGGTAAGCTTCTAAGTAAATAAGATGAGAGCTGCTTACATTTTACAGCAAAACCAAGCAGATCAGTGTTTCAGGGCTACTAGAGCAATCTAAGGCCTGTGGTTGTGCAGAAATACCCTACTGTAAAACTGAAAGCAAGATAAATGCGGGGGGGGGGGGAGGGGAAATATAATACTAAGCAAGACTAGAATATAAAAAGCATTAATGGCATGTACTTATAGCTGAGGTGTCTATTTCAGGATCAAGCATCAGTGTAATCACTGTTGATAGTATCCCTTTGATAAAAATAGTAATTCTTCAGCTGTGATTTGATAAGTCTACATTAATTGGTTAGCATTTCAGTGGGTCTCCTTTGGCAGAATTTTATTACACCGAATGTACTATACAGCTGTTGAAGCTCTTCACTAGAGCCAATAATTTACACCAGCAAAACCTGTAGCTTTTGTATGTAAAACCTCGTGGTGGGTTTTTGTGCTTCTGCCCTCTTTCCTTTGAGAAAGATTTGTGCTATACCCACAGCTCTGAGGTGAGTTTGTTTAGTTGTTAGCCATAGAGCTGTTTGTTTTTTGTGGTGATAGAAATGATTTAGTGTAAAAATTTCAGGTGCAAGTTATCCTGTTTGTCACTCTCATGATATACTTATTTTCACATATAATGGAGGATTTAGCTTGTTGAAAGTTAATAAATCTTTCCAGGTTTGTTGTTTTGTTTTGGTTTTTACTGCTGACTCTATAGGAGACACTTCATTTAGAAACACTGAAACTCTTCTGATTGTAGACCTCAGGGTGTTGGGGAAGATGCAAATCAGACATACTTGTGTACGGTTTAACATAGAAGACATAAAACGGTTTTAAAAAGCAGTGATCTTTTCTCCATAAAAATACATTTGATTTTTTTTAAAATCTCTTCTGGTTCTTGAAGAATGGTGTCCAGCAGTTTTAGTAGCAAATTTTGGAAACCAAATCTTTTCTGCAACTTAGAATACTAAATAACTAGCTATTGAAGATGTATATTTTCATAAGTAATCTGGCATTTTAATGGCATTTACACGTGAATGTTTACTGTCTACATTCTTTTTTTTGTCTTCTCCACAGCTCACCTTGGTTTATGTGTGTGAGAGTTGGTGGGTTGTGTGCTTTTGGTTTGTGGGTTTTTGTGTGTGTGGTGGTTGGTTTGTTTGTTTGGTTTTTTTTTTTAATATTTTTTTCTGCTGTTTGGTGTAGATGAAAGAACACTTTTTATTCTTGGACTGAGTGTAAATTTTCTTTTTCATGTGCTAGTAGAGCAAAATTTGCACACTTACTGCAGGGATGCATTTGTCCATACTAAACTTTCATATTACTTGGCTTTATAAAATGATCAAAATTCTTCTGTGATTGAAACTTGATTGCATCTTTAAAGATTTTTTTAATTGAATGTTGAAATACTAAGCTACAAAGCAATCAAAATTAATATACATACCTTATAAACAGATTGAAAACCCCTAAGAGGTGATGGGAAGACTGTTGCTGGTTTTAATCATCTTGGATCAGGCTTTTGCAGTCTTCCATAGTTCAAATGAATGGCTGCGGACCATGGTAAAACATGGTGTGTGTCATACCAGTTGGCACCTGTGCTGAGTTGGTTTGGAGGAGGATGATTGTTGTGGATGAAGACCTGTGCTATGCTGTAGCCAGCCAGTTTGCACCCTGCTGGGCTGCAATTACGTAGTCGCTGTGCTCCTTCCTGTCAGTCACCTGAAACAGTTCCGTTCTGTGAGCCCTGTACCACTTGAGAAATCACTTCTGCAAGGCTGTTCTAGAGATATTTGTGGTCCCTCTTGCTGCCACCTGAAGAGTCTGATGGGTGTGTCAGTTTCTTTATGCATCAGGTGTTTGTGCTGGTGTTTGTGCATCAGGTGGGAGCAGTTGCTGGTGTAGAAGGACTGACCAGCCTGTGGGAGAAAGTGACAGGACCTCTTCTTGGTGTGTAGCTGATGTGGAAGCTGACCCAACAAGCTGTCTGCACAGCCTGATTATATCATGAGTGATTAAATTCCTGCTGTGTATAATAATTGGTGTATTGATAGAATAATGGAGTAAATGAATTTCTGCTTAATCTTCTGTATAAACCTGTGGGGGAAAGAAAAGTGCTCTGGGAATTAGAGTATTTTTGCACTTGCTTTTAATTTGATACCGCTCTTAGTAAATGGGTCAGTGATCTGTAGTATTGTATTTTTGGTATTGAGAAGTGCTATATGCTCCAAAATACATTAGCTTTTCAACTTCTCCTCCTGTGAAAATAATTCCACTTTATTTTCTCTGGCTTGAAGATGATGAAATCAGTTTCTGTGGTTTTTTTGTTTGGGTGGTTTGTTTAGCTTTTTTTGGAGTAGGCAAAATTTTGGTTTGGCACAGGCAGGAAATAAAGTGAAGTAACATCTAGGCTGTTCTTTGAAAATACACAGATAAATTGGAGAATAATATAGTCTTTAAATTATTTGATCTTGGTGGGGTGCTGATATATCCAGCAGAGGCTGGGTTGTGCTAACATGATTTTTCCAGCATCTTATTCTCCTTCTGTTGAAAACATTGATGGGAGTTTAACTGAAGAACACTAATAGGTTTTGCTGGGACGAGGGAAGTTCTTTTAATGCTTCATGTGCAATTATGTAGACCAAGGAGTTCAAGCATCTCAAAAATAAGTTTCCAGATTAGTACCAACAAATATCAGCTTTGCTGAAATATCTAAATGCCTTGGAGATTTATCCTACCCCCAAATGAAACAGAGCTGGATAATTTTGTGCTAAATGCAATGAAAATTCCTTGCAGGCTATTAGAATTAACATGTTTTGTCAAAACAAAAGTGCCAAAAAAAAAAAAAAAATCATCCTCGTTTCGGAGTTCAAACATCTCTGGAATAAGTGATATTTCAAAATAAGAAACAACAACTGAAATAGCACAGGGCAGACATGAAGAACCAGAGCTTAAAAAATGAGCTTAAACCAAGATCTGGTACTGTTTTAGGCAGAATGTTATGTGGACAGTGGGAAGAGACAAAGTACAGGCAGTTCTTCAGGGCAGGGCTGCATGAAGAAGTTGGGAGTGCTGAGTTTACAGCAGCAGGCGGAGTAGGGAGTGCACCAGACAGCTTTGACTCCTTGATCTTCAGAGGTGCTGCTTGGTTGCCCTCCACCCCACCCTTCTGTTTGTTTCACCAGGAAGATGCCTGTTTTATTGCATAAATGTAAGCCAGAAGAAAAGTGCTGCCTTAGTTTTTAGAGGCCACTTTAACTGCCTGACCCTCGCATTTGCATGGATGGAGGATTCATGCCTTATGTAGGGACTGCTAGTGTACTAATTATGTAGTGATGGCAGCCTCTGTATACTAGCAATTTTCACTCAATTACTCAGTGCACAGTGTCACTATTATAACCCAATTAATTTAAAAAAACACTCTAATTTAAAAGGAATCAATATGTTGCATTTCCGCAAGTTATCTATAGTGTTATGATGGTTAATATAGCTAACTCTCTTTAGAGTTGCATTATATGGTGATGCAAACAAACCAGTGAAAAATAGCGAGACAAAAAAAATTACTCTGGTGCCGAAAGCTTCTGAGTTTGCGCATTGTACAGCTTTCTCAGGGTCTGTCTTGACAAGATGCAAGACTGTAGAGGACATTTTAAGCCAATATTTAATTGGAGGGTGGTATTCTGCTATACTTAGAGTTTATAGTTTTCTTTCATGTATACCTTTAAACTAAGGTTAGCAGACCATTAAATGAAAATTCAATGTTCAATTTCCATCGGTTGTTTAGGATTACAATTCACTTATAATGAACAGAGTTTTAACTAAAGGTCTTTCCTGAAGAGAGAACAGTCATGGTGAATATTAACAATAGGCTGCTAATTTACAGCTTCATTTTGTCTATGGGAGTTGTAAGCTTATGGTGTAATGTGTAAATAAACAAAATATATATATCAAAATAGGGGACTGGATTATCCTAAATGGGGGGGGGGGGAATTAAATGTGAGACATTTTTTAAGGTAGTAGTGGCTGAGCAGGCTTCATGCTGTTGCCTCACACTTAATCCAGCTGATGCCGTGTGCACCTGGTAAACCCAGATACACCAATGAGCATGTGTTTGTAATGGAGAAAAATGGAAAATCAGTATAGGTTTGGGAGGAAAGCTGTTCCTCTAGCCTTTGGTGAAAACAGAGGATTGCCAGCCCTGGCAGCTTTGGTATATCTGTGACTGACGTGGCCTTGGGGTGAACACAGAGTTATTGCTGTGAGAGTGAGTGTCTTCTCTTATGAAGAAGCAAAGACCACCTGACAGCCGTGGCTATGAAGAAATTTAACTGGGAAATGAGCAAACTGCTAACCTTATGCCTGGCCTTGATATAAGCAGCAATGACAATCTCTTTACTCCCAGATTTTGCTGTCACTTGGTGATGAGGTTTCCATCTGGACTCCATGAGATGTTTTTAGATTTAAACTCACTGGAAGAATTTGGTGAAATAACTCTGTTTGTAGCGCTTCAAATTGCATGGAGCTGTTACCTCATAAGCTATTTAAAAAATTCTTGTAAATGTGGGTTGTCAATGTAGAAGAAAACTCCTCACCTGTTTTCCACCGGCAGGATTTACTTTCCATGATAACTTTAACTTATTTCCATGCTAAGGTTGCATGATTTTTCTGCTAGGTTACATTGGTGCTGTTATCAGACTTCCCTTCAGTTGGGAAATACAAGACCAAGGAGTTTTATAGCTGCTATACAGCCCCCCATGTCTTAACTTCCAGATCACTCTTACAAGGGTTTTCTGTAGCACCCATCACTGCGTTACATGTGTTTAGGTGGCACTGTGATGATTTAGTCATTTTAAGAGGTAGAAGCAAACATGCTTCAAGTATACCCAATGGACAGAGTCAGATATTCATTAACAATATCTTCAAACCATAATCAGTTAGCCTCGGAGAACAAGTTTTATCTTGCTCTCAGCCAACCTTTCTGCCCACAAGTGATTTGCACTCTTATTGAACAAAGTTGGATTGAATGGATAATAAACAAGATTGAAAATACTCCATGGACTTGAAAGTAAAAAAAAGCCCTGGGCTCAGGGACAGCAAACCTGGCGTTTAGAGCAGAAAGTGAAGAATATTTAAAAGGTCAGGCCTATTGAAAGTTACAGCATTAAGATTATATCACTGGATAATAAATCTTTAATTTAATTTGAAAATGTAGGAAAATATACCTGGGGCCCTTCCATTTGCTTTCTCTAATGCAGAAATCTATTTACTCTGAACCATTTCTAGCACACCACAGTTATTACTGTGGGGAAAGAGTGATTAGAGGAAAATATAATACACAGTACAAGTGTCTGCTCATGTCATAATCGCAGCATCGCTACTTCTTGTCTGTAATGTTTTTGGCTTTGGTGGTGTTGTAAGATATTTGCAGAAGGATGATAAAGGAAGAAGTGAACAGTGTGAGCAGTTACTGACCACAAGAAATAGGCTCATGGTTAGTGGCTCTATACAGGTCATGATACTGCTTCTACTTTATAAACCCTTTCTTGGATTGCATTCCTGTACTCGTATGCTTCTCATAAGATAATGAAATTTGGCTATGTTTCAGGATTATTTCTTTTTATAATTATCTTTTATAGGTCCAGCACCAAAATGGCTCACTAAAGTGGTAAGTTCCCTCTACTTTGTGATGTAAGAGTGCACAAGGGAATCTTGTGTGGATATGCAGCTAGTGGAGTAGGTACAGGGAAGCTTGTCCTTTATGCATAGTAGATGACCACTTGTTACTTTTTTCTGGACAGTATATATCAGACAGAATTGTTCTTCAGTCTCATTACAAAGTTGCAGACCTAATCTAAAAGGAACCAATTTGATCTCCTTTCCCTCTGTTGTTCAGTGCACAGTTGATGTTTGTTATATTTACTCATTTACATGTTTTAATAACATGCTAACCATCTAATTTAAATTTGAATTTTTTAGATATAATAGGGTTTATATTGAAAATTTTGTACACCCACTACTGGATGTTTTTCTTTTCTTAGCTTTAATTTAACTCCAGTATATCCATTTTCATGAGAAACCTAATGATAGCACAACATACTTAACAAAAAATTCCTCTGCTATTTAAATTTTACACTTTGAGTTCTATTTTACCATTTTAAATAACAAACAGTAAACGAGGGCATATACATCTTTCTCCTGTGATGTTTAATTGGCATGGTTATCAAGTTAGCTTTAAAGGTTGCTTGTGACCAAGCATGAGTGAGTCAAACCTAGTAAGCAGGAGGTGGATTTGTGCTTATAAACTATTATTGAGGGAGAAAAACTATCTGGAGTGGAATTGCACTGTCTGTGAGTGGAAGCTAAAGGGTTTCCTGAAGAATATACTTGGATTTAACTAAAGGAAGACTGACTCAGGGCAATTTAAAGGCAAGATATAGACATACTGTGCGTGAAGCGTATAGTCAGCATTCCTTCCTGCATTGCTTTAGAAGGCACAGAATAGTGTGTTGGTGTGTGGAGTGTGTGTGGTGGGTTATTGTTTTATTTTTAAATTAATTCTGGCAGCTAAGAGCTAACCCCACTGCCATGGAATAGGAGAATTCCTTGTATGGAAAGGGCTACATATAGTCAAGCTACAACCCCTGTGTGACTTCAGTGTTGGTTAATTGGATTACTTCTTGACTATATTGGTTAAGTGAATTTTAACAGTACTTAGTTAGCATGTAGTGGTACTACACTTGACCTAAGATTTAATTTTTTTTAAGGATATTGAACACTGTGTTTAAATTTGGTGCAAGCAACTTTAAAAATACTGAATTAGAATTATCCCCTTTAACTAGTATTGTTTAAATGTCAGCTTTGATAGACATATCTAGTTTTGTTCAGTGTCTGAATTTGAGCAGAAATATGACAGTTACTGACTTGAATGTGATTTAGCTTTCTCTTCAATTCCAGGCTTTAGGTATTCTTGTTAGTTACAATGCATAGTTATGTCAAAGTGGTGAATATTTACAATGTAAAATGTCAATTATCCTATTTTGAATGTATTTAAAATAATAAAGGAATTAATGAAGACACAAGTGTCCAACTAAACAGATGTCTTTGATGTAAATGAATAGGAAGAATTAGTGCCTTAATTTCCACAAACCTTTGTCAAGCCTCTAAAGATCTCTATACCCTAGCTGTTAAGTCTCTTAAGGCTTAAGATTTTCCCCCAGAAAAAGCAGGCTTGACTATGTCTCTGCATGCCAGCATTGCACTGTGAGGTGGCAGCAGGCTGTTAGTCTTTGGTGGAGTGCCGAAGGAGATGCTGCTTTAGTACTTCAAGCTGTTCCTGGGATACAGAGAGGTGCAGAAACGGGCTGTTAGTTGTAAGTTCAGGCCCCATGTAGTAACAGGATACTTGAGGTTGGTGGGGGTGGGGGTGTGGATGTGTGGTTTGGATTTTTTTTGTTGGTTTGGTTTGGTTTTATGTGTGTGGGTGGGTTTTTTTGTTTGTTGTATTGTCCTAAAGTACTAGGTAGTGCTAATGATGGGCTTCTTTTTTCACCGTCAAAAGAACTGAAGTGGTTTTAATATGGCAAAGATAAAAACAAGTAACTGCAGGAGTGATTTCTGACGTCAAGTTCTGTCTTGGTCAGTCTCTGACAGCAGGTGGATAGGAAATGCTCACCCTTTGAGCAAATTGGGATATGTTTCCAGGCATTTGATCTCTGCTCAACTGGTGTAACCATATGAAAACTCTTCTATTATTAACTCTATCTGCTTCAAATAATTCAAGACCAGAGTTGTCAACCCACTTTGTGATACAGCTTGCCTACATATTAAATTTTCAGCAGCTGCATTTTAATCGAGTGACAGTTCAAAAGCACGGTGTTGGCTTGTGTTTAAGGAATCCAGATTTGACTGCTTTAGAACTACCTTGTGCTTAGAAATGTACTGACACATCCAGGCTGTGATCAGATAGCCTAGATGCATTTTCTTGCCCAACTAATGCACACTCTATCTTCAGCAACTAAGGGCCAGCTGCCTGTCTAATGTACTTATATGATCAATATATTAAAGCACTGTGTTATTAATACCAGAATTCTGTGAGATTTAGGGATAGGTGAGATGATGTCAGAAGCAACTTTCAGCTAGAAATACTAGTGATTGGAAATGGGCATTTCCACACTTTTTTTTTCTTTAGGATGGTTCCATTTTGAAATTGATGAATTCTTTTGTGTTTAAACTCTTGATTTTCTTTTTCTCCAACTACTGATACTCTTCTATCCAATCAAGGTTTGGAAAATGTTTAGGAGTACGAGACATAATAAAAGATTGGCTTTTAAAGCCCTATTATTGTGAAGGGGAAGTACTGCAGGTGAAATGAAGAGAATATAGTGAACATCACACTGAAGGAAGTAGCGTTTTTTTTTTGGGGGGGGGGGGGTGTCTCTTCTTGTAGTGATAAGAGACTGGACTGCGAGGTTTAAGCAAATGATTTATTTGAACTCACAGGCTTAAAGGTAAGGCCCAAACAAACCATCTATTGGAAGTCTAATACGCCACTACTGCAGGTTTTTATGGATACAGTGGAAGAATGCATTATTACAACCTAAAAGCAGGAATACACTATGACAAACTAGAAAGCGTGGTAAATATTATACATGTGTTAGTTAATGTTCCCTTACCCCTCTAAGTAAGGGTTCTCAGTCCCAGATCTGGCTGATGTCTGGATCGCGGGGCAGGTTCTCACTGTAGGTGAGTGTTGTGCTGGAGAGGCAGCTCCCCAAATCTAAGCTAAATCTTAGCACTTTTATCCCCTGGTTCTTTGTGTGGTGAAGCATTGCCCTGGGATTTATGGAACACTCAAGGCTGAGCTATCTACACAGCTCCCCATGTGTCCTCCCTGCATAGACAGGGCCATAGATAGGCAAATCAAGGCTTAGTTGCCTGCACAACCCCCCATGTTATTTTTTTTTTTTTTTTTTGGCTTTGGTATCTCTTCTTTGCAGTTAAGGATTTCTGCTGATTTACTCCCCCTATATAGTATGTGAGTGTGAAGCCTCTACCATGTATAATGAGACAGACATGAAAGAAAACTGAGAAAAAGTCTGATTTTTAACTCGCTGACCTTTACCAGGACTTGACAAAGTGCCCCACAGTACACTCTGAAACATAGAGTGCAAAGATTACTGTGCCACATTAAAAATGGATGAATACAACTTCTTTGCATATAAGGTGATAACCTGCTGTTCATTGAATAACTGGGATTTTACACAGTGAATGGAATTTGGTTTCTATTTTGCTTTTACTGATACTAACCAGACATTAGTGCTGCAACAAAACAATGTTTTGTCTTTTTACAGCAACAGGATATTGATACTGGCTTTTCTTACAACAGGTTTTCAAATTTACTTCTGAAAATGTTACAGGAGCTCTATGTTATTCATTACCTGCATATTGGTAACAAAATTAATGAGTTATATGGTGATATGTGATGATTATAGGCTTATTCATGCAGTTTGGGAGAAATTAAAATTTAAATGTGAATAAATTAAGATGTTTTGGTGAATTCTCATCTTATTAAAGAAAGACATGTAAATCTTTTATTAGTAATAACAAGTCAAAAAGTTTCTTTGTCTGAAAGCTCTTAAGACTATTTCAAACAGGGTGGAGAGCCTCACCTCTACAGATTTCAGGCCATCTTGCAATGCTTGGTATTTATCATAATACAGTTAACACAAAACCTTTGCTGAGGGGTGGTTGCTTATTTGGGTTTGATTTCTCTCTCTTTTTTTAATTTTTTTTGATTGTTTTGGTTTGGTGTTTTTTGTTTGTTTTGTTTTGTAGAACAGTCATAAAGTGACCTTCTTTTCCAGTCTTTTAAATTAAACTATTTTGGACATCAGAAAATGCAGTTGACCAGTTTAACAGGTTATCTTAGTACTTACTATCTCAGTAAAAGATTTTATCTGCAGAGAGAAATAAAAAAATAAAAAGCTTATCCTTATGTGTTCTTGTGATCCCACCCATGTTCCTTAGAAAAAACTCTGAGCAGTATAATATGGGCTTTCAAGTTTTGCTGTTCACTCACTTGAATGTTGTAGCCAAACACCGACTGAAGAACATTCCAAAGCTTGCTGTACTGATCCTGGTTTTCATGCAGGTTGTAGCGTGTTGCTCTCTTTCCAAGGGAGGGTTCACAATTACTTTTA
>JAAGNO010009789.1:0-13198 GCA_033439905.1 Ceryle rudis | reverse complement strand
TTTTTTTTTTTTTTTTTTTTTTTTTTTTTTTTTTTTTTTTTTTTTTTTTTTTTTTTTTTTTTTTTTTTTTTGTTTTTGTTGTTTTTTGTTTTGGCATTGTTGTTTGGTTTTGGTTTTGCATTTTATTTTTTTTTTTAAATTTTTTAAGTGTGCCTTAGGGAGCTAGGTGCTCAGTTTTCTCTGCTTTTTGCTTGCTTGCCTTGGTGACTGAAAAGCTGCCTGACAAGCAGACCGATTTAGCATGGCAAATTAAAATCCAGTGGGGATGCCAATATAAGTCTACACAAAATAAACAGTGAATACTTTCTGAAATGCTGAGGAAAAATTGTAACAAACTTCAGCCACTCAAGCTCCAGTAAAGTAACAAAGTATGGCCATAGTTCAGTTTCATTTGGGTTGCACATATCCTAAAATAGTCTCTTATTATCACAATGCCTTGTGTGTCATCACTTCTGTATAAATAATAAAATTTTTCATCCATACCTAGGGAAATAAGTGTTTAGTTTGTGCAGTGCCAAAATCATGTCCTCCAATACCTCCTCATTTCATGCTACCACACATAGAAAGTAAATTACAGCAAGGCAAGGGGGCAGCCTGGTTTCCTGTGCTATGATTTGGAGATGGGCTTTTGTGTATGGGTAGACAGCTGCTGTTTATTCCTATCATGCATATTGCAGTGTTCTCAATTTTCCTCCTACATGGTTTTATTCTTGTATTCAGTTGAAAGGGCACTTAAAAAGTGGTGTGTCACTTTACCCATGATTATAGTCAACATAACAAAGACTATATTTTTCCAGACCTGCAGTACAGCATCGAATAAGTTTTTAATTTAGGTTAGTAAGTATTTAGACCAGAAGGGTACAGAAATTATATTATGACCTCTTATGTGGCTTAGTCTGTAAGTTATCTCTGTGTTGAGCCCAGCTGGACATTTGTAAGTTTGCATCTCTACTTGAAATAAAAAAAGATTCTTGAATTTTTCTAATCTTCTGTCTTTGTAGTTTGCTCCACTGGTTGCTTGCCCTTACTCTTAAAATTTGTGCCTTAATCCAGTTTGATTTTTGTTTGGATTCAGTATCCTGTTTGCTTCCTCATACCTCATAAGAAAGCTTTCTTATTGCACATCATTTTAATTCTGGAAAAGGAGCATTTCTACTGTTTGACAAATAGCTTTGCAGAGAGATGCACTGCAGAGTAAAAGTCCAGGCAACAGTATTGACATGTCCGTGGAATGCTCCTCCTGATCCAATTAGTCTGTCTTCTATCCTCCCCTCCTCCTTTTCTGTGTTTAATTAGCTCAGATGTAGCACTGTTCTGGCCTGGCTGTGTGATTTCTTTAGGGAGTTGAGCTGGAGCTAGACTGGGTTAATGATGCAGTGCTGTATTGCACAGTGGTGACACCAAAGCACATAGAGTCATTGCTTTTTGACAAGTTAGACTCAACTTGGTCAGTGTAAATGTAAGTTTCTTTTTTTTTTCCGGCACTCAAATAATACTCTGCCATAATGGGTCTGCTCATTCTAAACTTTCAAAACTGTGCTCAAAGAAGGTTTGAACAGTTGAGGCTTTATGAATTTTAAAAACCTGGGTAGCATGGCAGAAAGTTAAGTGAAGTCAGGAGGCTTCAGTCTACTACTTGTGGTATTCTTTAGAGCATTATTTACAGAAAAATGAGGTATTACTCAATCCAATTACTCAGTTGGTGGCTTGGATGGACCAAGTAATAGTTTTAATTTATAAGTTTACCACTGAACTGCAAAAGTTTGGGCAATAGTTTAATATTAGTGTATATATATTTTGCTGTCTGGCACAAGTGACTTTGTATGCTAGAAATAGTTTAGGAAATAATTTTATCTAGTAGAACCTTGACAACTTTGTTGCAGTGACTTTCTTACTTTTTCCATTCTCACCACTGTCTGTGGTGTTTCCTGAGAGTACAGTTTTTATTTTCCAAGCGTTTTATCATCTTAGATGCTTTTCTCTGAAATCCCTCTGATCTGTCCATCTCCTAAGCGTGCTGCTCCAAAACACATGCGCTCTGACTGAGATCTAATGGGACTTGGATAATCGTGCTTATTTTACATACTTAGTGCTGTGACCTAAATAGCATTTGCTTTTTCTGTGACAGTGTTTTAACTTGTATTCACTGTATTATGCAGTATGACATACAGCTCTGTCTCTGTGATGCTCCTGTATAGAGTCTATTCACAGAGAAAATCCTAACGGCCTTGTTCAATTTAAACTTGTCGCATCTTCAAGCAAAGTCAGTTGATCTCAGTGGGAGTTGCCAGATTACGACTGAACAAAGACCTCAGGATTTGGATCCCTGTTGGTACATTTGTTTGTTCTTTTCAGCTGAAACTATTTGTCATTTGTTTCTATTGAATCATAGTACAAATTGATTTAATTATTTTAGTCCCTTGAGGTCTTTTGACATCTTGCATACTGTTTAGATGAGGTGTAATGGCTTGCAGTGTTTTTCCCTCTATTTCCTCATACAAATAACGGAACCTTGTTGTTAAGTGTTATGAATGCAAATTTAGATATTTTGAAGGGCCAGGCTTAGTTCCTTCATCATTAAAACTTGCTGAAAAACCTAGTTTTTTTCAGAAGGGTAGGAAAAAACCTTCCAAATAAAACCAAACAAAATCCCTGTATTACGTAGTTTCTCAAAAAAGAATTCCTTTGTTCTTCTACTTATTGTATTTAACTGCAAATAGCAATATATTGCAAAATCGGTATATTGAAATATATATGTATGGGAAATATAGAACTGTACATTCAATGTTGAAATACTCTTTTGGCTGTATATATTCATGGCACAGTTGCCTAACAAGTGGTCTGTTTACTTCCCTAATTCCTTGCACATTATGCATCCCATGTCAGTGAGTTTTTGAGACCCACAGTATGCGTTGGCAAGCTTAGATACCCACCGTAAAGCTAGCTGAAGGATCTATGGCAGGAGGAAACAGGGAATGACTAAGATGACTTTGTAATGGGGCTCAGCTGTCCTGTCAGCTGTTGGGACCAGTAACAGCAAGAGCTGTATAGCAGGATCCCTGAAATGCATCTTTGAATAGTAATATTTTTATTTATCTCTTGAGTTTTCACTGGTGTTCTTCTGTGTTCTAAAGTAATTTAAATGCAAAAAGCATTGACTATGTATGTATTCAAAATACCAAAAATAATTGAAAAAGCCCAAAAAACAAACACCCCCCGCCCCCCCAAAGCTATAGATATTATAGCTCAGTTGGTACTGCCTTCTTTAAATCCAAGTGTTTGTGTGTATATATATATACAATTATAAAGATCTGGGAAGGACTAAGATAACTGGTCGAAGAAACATACTTTGAGCTGTGGGATTTAAAGACATGACTTATTTGAAGAGCTTTGCAGGTCTAGTGCTGTGACTATTGCCCGAGTATCTCCCATTGTAGCAGTTTCTGTGGTAGTATATCAGTATATAGAAGCATCAAAAACTCTATCAAATAGACTACTGTGGATGCACATGAATGTGACAGAAAAATGGTGACAATTTGAAGCTTATTCTGAAGTATTCTTTATTACTGTCTCTTCCTTTACTGTCCCGTTTTGTCCATTTCTACAATTCGTAATTAAGGGGGGGGGGGGGAGTGTGGAGAAGAAGAAGAAAAGGAATCTTCCAGAGACCTTTCTCTCTTATTAGATTTTCATCAACATTTCATCAAATCTATTACACAAAACTTTGTAAGAAATGGGAGCACGATTCATGGGCATGATTAACAAATTGACTTAATAAATTTGTCTTGAACCTCTCAGACCCACTGTGGAGTTCTCACTACCATGAAGTGTTAGAAAGAAACACATCTAGCATGACAGTTCAGAAGAGTATAAGAAGTAAAAATGAGATCAGATGGTCTCAGACTTGCTTGTACTTTTTCAAGAGTGCACATCAACAAGCCATACTGAACTGTCACTAATTTGACAGCTGTAGCAGTGAAAACCCCATAAAGCCAGAATAAGACACTGGGATTTGTGCCAGCTGAAGGCAGTTTTACCTTGAAAAGATTGACTCTGGGTTGTGTGATTGAACAAGGAGCCTAATATGGCTGAGCTCTTATCTTTCATTTGCATGGGAATTTAAGAGAAAGCAGCTGCTTGGTCCTATTTTGCTGTTTGCACTAGTGTAAATACTAGTATTTTAATACTAGACTGATCTGTGCAAGGTTTGCCAGCAGATGACCAAATCAAGAATAGAACCTCCAAAACAAAACCACCAAAAATTACAAAAATCATGTTGGAGAGGGGAATTAAAGAATTGATTTAACTTTCACATTTGTAGGATGGCCAAATTACAAATTTTAAAACTACTGGATGGTTTATGCAGTGATATATATATATATGACATCTCAAAGCATTTTACGAAAAAGTAATAAATCTTGATGTTAAGTAGATATTGGTGGTAAAGATCACCTAAACTCACTTTTTCTTTTTTCTAGACGATGTATTTTTCTTTTTGGCTGTGGGGTGATTAGCTTTGTATATATCTGTGAAGTCTAAAAGTGCAGGTAAAGTCAAACTTCCAATCAGGAATTTGGACTTCTGTCATCATGACAAACACCCAACAAAGTTGCATTCTTCAAGAAATATTACTGAAATATAATTCCAGAGGGATCACCAGATCTTTATGAGCTTGTGATGTAGGAAGTTAGAGTACAGCTACACTTTGGCATTCCTCAGCTTGCATGTCATTTAATTTCAAGGTTGTAGTTGTGTCTTTCTATTTTATTCCCCTTTGTAAAACAGAATCTTTCCCTGTTCATTAAAGTGACCCTGCAAGAGGAGTGGTCTTCTGTCATTTTTATCTGAATGGTGGAGGTTACTGCAGCATCCTGCCAGAAAACCTTCTGTCCTCTCCCAACGGGATATACTCTTACACCTAAAAATGTGCTTTGCCTTGGTGTATGATAGGTAGGTGCAATGCCTTGCAGTGTGACTGGTCAGGACACATTAAGGTCCCCTGTCTCAGAAGCAAGCAGAGTTAAGCTGTGGCACAGCTTAAAGCCTGCTGGGACAAATAACTCCTGAGGGAAGTTTTGGCTTCAGTAGCCATGCCCCTGTTCTCCCTTCTGCTTTCTCATGATATCATTTCCTTCCACTCCTGTTGATAACAAAATTTGTACTGTTGTACTGTAAGCCAACTGATAACACTTTCCCAATGAGTGTTTTCCTGCTGAAACATTTCCCTAACCTGAATCTCTGTGTAGCTCTGTTGTTTATGCCAGCACAGCCCCAGTGCAGCGAGGGGAACAGCAGTGTGTGGTTGAGGAGAGATTGAGTCCTGGCAGCTATCTGGTAGCACTACTCCTGAATGTTCAACTACACTCAGCTATTCTCATCCTGAGAATTAAAATTTAGCTAATTTCTCTTACTAGGAGGGAGTAAACACCATAAACTCTTCTTGGCTCTATTTAACTTCTAATTCAGCTTGCTGTATGGGATGTCCGCTGTGTCCTTTTCCCATCCATCTGTGCAACAGTGAGCGTAGCAGCTCCCTTGCCGTTCCTCGAACTGTCATCTGTGAAACAGAATTCAGTGGAGTAAAGCAGCTCCCTGTGTAACTGTGTGTCCTTACATGAGTTTGCAGAACAGGAATCACAGTTTGTCCCTATTATTGTTTGTCTTGCCAAGCTCAGAGCATCTCCTTTACAGCTGTTGAAGAGAGTTTCAGATGTTTCTAAGAAGCAGAAGTTCTGGAAACCAAACTTTGGAAATTAGGCCTCTGTTTCCTGAATGATGGTAGCTAGAATGGGCTGCCTGCCCTTTTAATTGCAGTCTCTGAGTTGATGTACTGGATCAATGTCTGTCACTTGTCAACATGATACGTTCCAGCTTCTTTTGGATATTTTGCTTCAGGGTACTTATCTCAAAATCAATCTGATTCTTGGAGCTGTGCGATCTAGTCATTTTTCACAGCTTTTATCTGCAGGATACAGTAGCATTCAAATATATGTGTAGAGTCTTGTCTCTCATTGGTGCTGTGGAAGAAAGCTTGTATATAGGTATTTTGCAAACTCTACATATTAGGAAAAAAATTTCATCTTCCTAACATCAAGGTCAAAAAAATTTCTTTGCAGCCTTACAGTTTTTTCTAAAACAGTTCAGTCTCAAATGTTAAAAAGTTGGAAAATCTTACGTTGCCCTTGTAAAATTTTAGTTGTTTTCTTGTGCACATATGGTGTGATAGCTCCTTTAGAATTATTTTAATTATGGAATAGCAATCTTAGACTCAAATTTTGCACTTCAGAAAGGTTAAGGAATTACACACAATGAGGGCACCCAACTACATCACATTGGAACTTTCTTAAATGTGACTCTGCTGGAAGCAAATAGGCCTTCCTGTTAAAAGGATAATTTGTTAGTCAAACTGACACTGACCGCTTAGTGCCTTCTGTGTTTGGTCTTGCAGTAAACTTAAATGTATATGAAGAAGTGTCCCTAAAGGTTGTGTTAATTTTACTTTTAATTTCATACCAAAGTTTTCTGAGGTTCATTATTTAGTTATCAAGGGGAAGGATGAGGCTTAATTACTGGAATAAAGAATAATGCAGAGCTGCAGTTGAGTGTTGCCCTTAGGGTTACTTTTCTACCACAGGAAGTGCCAGAACACCAGTATGGACAAACAGATGATTTAGATCACAGCAGGGCCTTGTAGCTCTTAAAATTATAGTGCAAAAGTAACCTTGTTTCCATAAGGAGTTGTATATTGCAATTCTGAGGAACAGTCCAAAAAGTTGTTAAAATGCATAATGTTCCATAAACTTTTCAGAAAAATGAAAAAAATTGATTCAACTATAGTGAACACTGAGGAATGTGGCAATTTGGGATACAGGCTAAATCTTTCTCACTGTGTGTATGCCAAGACTATTACTAAAACTGGAGTAAATAGACTATGGCCTCTTGTTTCTACTGCAATCAACCTCGAAGACCTTGATCAACTCTGTAGGACAAGGATTTGCCAGTGTTTTCTCAACTGTAAAGATACACCAGAACTGGATTGATAAAATCCAAATTACATATTACATTATTTAGTTTTCATAGCAGGACACAAAAAATACCATTTAATATTTGCAGCTTTTGACATTACATCCCATTACACTATATATACTTGTAGAACATAATTCTAAACATCAGGGAGCAGATGATTCTTTGGGAAAAAAATAAAAAATGCAGATGCAAAATAAAAAAAAGAGCAGATGCAGTCAGGTATATAAATGAACACAGAAAATAGCACAGGCTTGTTTTTTGTGGGGGAGCTGCTGCTTTTTGGGGGAAGGGTGGGGGACAGCCTTTGAGATGGTGTGTATTTGTGTTTCACAAAATCACAATGGAAAATAAGTCTCTACTTTTAATTTTGTTGTATATTTTGATTGTTTGCCATCAAATTATTCCTTAGCAATAAACAGATTTTTTTTTTTTTGAAGCTGTTTTCACAGGAAATATGTGTAAAATAGTATTGCTTATTTGGTGCTGTTTATTTGAAAGAAATTACTAATTAAAACCAGCAAGCTGTGAAAACTCTTGTATTGACTTATGATTTTTAAGTAGGCTAGTTGAAGTCTAGCTAGTCTTAGATCTGTTTTTACATAACTCAATCTCATTTCTTCATTAATCAATAGCATTACAATTCAAGTTATTGAGTAATTGTACATGGAGTAAGTCACTCCATTACAATTTTTTCTATTGGAAATACTGCATGTCAGTTGAACATGATTTATTGCACAGGCTATGTAGCACATGCTTTTCTCTTTATTAATAATTTCAGTTTAACATAAACATCAGTTATGGATATACAGACACCACAAGGCACTGGGAGCCATTCCATTTCTGATATGCAGTCTAATGTCTGAACAGCATTAGATGTCATAGAGCTTCCAGTATACCTGCTACTGGCCTAAGCCAATGGCCCCCACAAGGGAATTTTTCTTTTTTTAAATCTGTTGAATTTGACTTTTCTGTCAATGTAATAAACTATTAACAACTATTCAGCTTTATAAAAGAGAGCCTTTTCTTGGTGTTCTTGTAAAGATTAATTTATGACATTTTGGCTATGGTGTCATGAGGTTCTTAACTTGTCAAGTAGTAAGCAAATACATATATTTGCCTATTCTCCCCTCCCTTAATTTTGTTTTTTTCAGCTTATGAAAACCACTTTGATTAATATATCTGCTGTTTTCAGGCCTCTTTGCAGAGACAGTACTGGTTCAGCATACTACTTTGGCAGCTCTTGTTGGCAACACTTGTATGACTTGCATGCTAAAAATAAAAAAAGAGTCATCTGACTTTGAGATTGTACATGTAGATGTCAAAACTCTCACCAATTTCAGTGTTGCAACATCAGTCATCAGAGTTTATATCCAAGAAAGTTCTGATATTTAGATACTCTCCTTCAGTAGAAAATTGTCACCAGTGGCTTTTATCTGAAATTCCATTTTGGATGATCTGGTTCTCAATAGAAAAACCAAAAGGAGGACAGTGCTTATAGCCCCTTGGGGAATTAACACTCCCTGCCACCACTGCTCTGAAACAAGTACAAACTGCAGTCAGGGCTGGAACTGCTTCTCTGTCTCTTAGAGACATCAAAACTATGGTTCTTTGTTGTTTTCATGAAATGGTTTTATGCAGCTGTCAGATTGCACTTCAAAGGATTTTTCTGAATTTACTTCTAAAAGAAATGAATTGCTCCAATATGTTGCTTTGCTGGCAGTAGGAAGAACTATTTCTCCAAGGAGTCCACAGTGTGTATCTGGCACCATTATGTCCTACTAGGCTATGGGATGGGCAGATACAGTCTCTTTCTGGACAGGGTTGCTAATACTGTATTGTGAGAAGGAATACCTAAGCAAAACAGAGGAGAAAAATAAATTTTTTTAAAATGCAAATCTAAAAATGGCATTTTTTTGTTACCATTTTTTGTTACTAGGGTATGTTTTTTTTCTAAAAGCAATTAATATTCCTTCATTTCAAAGTTGCAGAGTTTATTTCTCAGGGATTTATATACTGCACCCTCAGTGAAAGTACATCATATCTGAAGGTAAACTGCATAATCTGTAGCTCTAAGCAGAGACAGAGTTTAGTTATTAAAGCTTCTTAATTTTTTTTTTTTACACTCTTTTTTTTTTTTTTTTAGGGAAGCTTATTTGATAAATAAGGTGAGCATGAGAGGGGCACTGAAAACAGCTTTTCTAATTAAGTTTCTGTCTTTAAAATTTTATTTCAACAAAAATGCTAGGCAATAACTGAGTGTGGACGGAGGAATGCAATTGTCTAAACATGTTCAGTCACCTACACCAGAGATTTCCCTTTGCCTGTCCCTGGCATACCCCACCCTCTGGTGATTTTTTTTTTAAATTTTTTTTTTTTTTCAGCCTCTTTGAAGAGTTTCAAATTCAGCATCATCAGAAAATGCTGGCTGAGAAGCTTGTGTACTTCAGGTAGTGGTAAAATAAGATCATGTTTTAGAGAGAATGATCTGAATAAAGGTTAAGTCTTACAATCTAATAGAACTAATGGCCACAAGTTTGGGTTTTTTTATGTACAAATAGTAATAAACTTGTGTTCTGTTAATATAAAATGGGGATTAGTTAAAATGTGAAACAGCTTCTAGTTGCTCATATTTATTGCCTTATTGGTTGGACATGGTTGTGAGTATGTGAGCATTTATGGAGGGTTTTCCATCTAGTTAAGACTCTAAAGTCCTTGTTATAGAAAGCAACATCTCTCTTGTAAGCCTGGAAAAAGTGTTCTGTTTCTATGAAGGCATATTCAGATATTCTGCAGAGCAATGAATTACAGAGTGGGGTGGGCTGTCCTTACCGAGTGTGTCCCATCTAGGACAGACTGTAATGCAAGGTCAGATATGCAAGAGAAACACATACATGAAGCATTCTGTGAGTTCACATCACTTTTGGCAATTACACGTGATGTAATTTATTTTTCCTTTTCATGTCCATCATATTAAGTTCATTCTGGGGAATTACATGGTAGTTGAAAATGATCCACTCTTGAGAAATTTGAGGAGCAATCTGTAAAAGCTCTAAAGAGGCAAGAAGCTGTTCTGAAGTGACTCTCTCAAGTTAAGTATGTCACACTCATCTTAACTCACTGAAGGTTAGGATGCATTCAGTGCTGTTAGAAAGTGTTTCATTTAAATCTGTCTCTCCTCAAAGTAGAGCTCTGTATGACTGACCTTCTGTTGTTTATGGCAAACAATAGGTATAGCTCCAGAGTGATGATGCATTGCTAGCAGCACAGGGTGAAGGAGTCATCCTTGCATATGGCTGAGGTTATACTTGTCATGCAGCTGCATCCTCCTGGAGAGGAGGTTAATGCCATGGTTTAGCAGTGGATGGGTTTGTGCTCTGGCCCTTCTGCTTTCAGCCAAGTGAGTGGGAGCAGAAGCCTGACTTGCTTGTTTGTCTTAAATCCTGACTCTTTGAGATGCCAAAGGCTCAAGGATCCTGGTGCCGGATAGGATTGGCAGTCCTTTCTTTTTAATTTTAAGTGTCCAGCTAGTGCATTGTGGTGTTTGGGGATGAGGGAGGATATATTTATGAGGGTTTCTTGTTTGTTGCCTTCCTTTTTTTGAAGGTAATTTCATAGACTTACTTAAGACATGCACAAATTGAAATTTGAGAGGTGTGAAAACCCAATTTCAATATAGTAAAGGCAGAAAAGTTTGCACTAGAAATCTGAAAAATTCTTGAGTTTGCTGCGTTGAAAGGTGGTCTTAGTTAAACTTCCATATTCTCTTTTGGAGAACAGGAAATAAAGCTATCTGTGTTAATTAAAAAAAAAAAAAGGTGTCAGGTGGTTTGTTTTTTTTTTGATATCTGGGTTCTAGTTTCCATCAAGCTCCAAACCACACCATCTTGTCATGCGTTTCTGTGATCAACTACAGGTGTTCTTTAAAAAACCTTCTCACCATCACTTGTGAAAACACAGTGTTATGTGTCTGGTTCTTGTCAGTTGTGATGTTTGCCTGGGCTGTGCTGGTAGTTGACCGGGAATGTGACTACCTGTAGTAATCTATGCAGGGACTCTGCTCTAAAAATAATTCTCAACAGCCTAAGGAACAGCTGTATCCAATTACTGCTGTTTTCTTGGTTAATAATCAAATTAAGTTTCTCATAAGTTCCTGGGACTTCTAACAATCCTAACTTTTTAAATGTATCTGCTGTCTGTTTTGCAGTACCAGAGGGTACCATTCTTTCAGTGTTAAATCATGGAATGTGCACACTCAAAAGGAGACCTTGTCTGGAGTTTTCCTGCTTATTTCAGATGGCTTGATTTAGATTCACTGATTTCAGTTTTGTTCCTGGCTCTCTCCATGCAGAAATGAACTAACATTTTAGAATAAGATATTTGTGTGATTTATTCTGCTTTGGGTGTGAGTTTTTTGGTTGGTGGGTTTTTTGTGTGTTTGGTTTGTTTTTTGGTGCATTGTTTTTGGTGTGTGTGGTTTTTGTTTGGTTTTGGTTTGGGTTGTTTGTTTTTTTTTTTTTTTGGTAGATATTCTCTAGGAGGCTGGGAGGGAATGCTTCAAACTCAGAACTTGCAATATCTTTTACTATCTCTGAAATAGCTCCTTCTGTTCTTTCTTTCTCTCTAGTATCCACTTAATGTCAGCTTGATTTGACTTCCTAGGCTTACTGAAGCAATAACTTTAGTTTGGAACCAGAGAGTAGCAGCTTTAGTTCTGATATACTAGTCTTTTCTAATAATTACTCATTTCTAATTGGGAAGTTTCTGTTAGAGTTGTTGTAATGTCTTTATGCCTTTTTTAATTTTTTTTTCTTAAAAATAAAGAAGTTTAAAAGTAAGCTAATGATTTTGTTAAAGAGCTCAAATAATTCAATACAGCTGTTTACATGGGATTTGCTCACTAATGAGGTCTCAAATGACATTTGTGCAGTTGCTACATATTGATTTCATACTTGTGATACATAGACTTTTCTGCCATCAGTAAGGAAGGTAGAAGTTGTGATGAAGGTACCACCTCTCCAGTTTTATATTTCCATGAAAACAGATAGCATTTACCTAATAATTTCGCATGTTAGGTTTCTTTTAACAAGCAATTTCAGTGTTTATTGGTCTGATGAATAACTAGATGTTGCTTGTGGTATTTCAAAATATAAGAGTGAATTAATTGAAATTTGTGGACTTGAAATGCTAAAACCCAATTTTCTAATGGTGAATGAAGCCTCAGCAATATAACTATGTTTAGCCAAGTAGCCATGGAGTTGATTTCTAAGATGGTGGTAATGACTGTGTCAGCTTAAAGTTAACCAAGTTTTAGCATTTCCTTCAGTTGTTTGTCTTTAAAACAGAAAATTAATTATAATATTCTCCTGTTTTAATTGTGACTATGGATGACTGATGGAAAACATGTAATTAACTGATGCAGAAGTTGACATGACAGTTGACACCAATTTTTTTAGTACATCATTATATGAAGGCATATAGTGAAGCAATTAGTCCTTCATTAGTTCTAAGTTATTTCAAAAGCTTTGAAATACTTGTATGTTTAATTTTTAATCATCAAGGAAATGGGTCTTCTAATGGTGTTATCTTCAGGGACTTAAATTAAGTGCACCCCCATGAGACACATTTCAATAAGATAAATGGCCTCCACAGCTGCTGGGCAACAGAAGCTTTCATGAGCTTTTGGGGCTCAGCAGTAATACAAGCTCTTCAAGATTTTCCTCAATTTTTTTTCCATTTCTTTGTGACTGCAGAGTGCTTAGAATTACTGTCTTACTGCACACATTGGAGAGGAGCTGCTATTTTCATTTGGCCTGATTGCTGTTATATGTCTGCCTTCTCTAACACTTTCAGCATTTTAGTCACTGAAGCCAAAAGCTGCAAGCTAGGCTTACGTGTTAATACATGTTTGACTTCTGCTGCTTTGCCATTCAGTGTTAGAAATGGTACTGAAATGTAACCTTAGTGAGGATAGGCAGCTGTTCAGCTAGGGGACATTTGTCTCCAATTTGTTTTCCTATTCACTAAGCTGGTTTACATGATAAACCTATTAGAAAAAATTATCTTCCCATGTTTTGGAAGATATGTATATTATTTTTTTTATACAACACCCCCCAACCCAGCCCCCCCCTCCTCCTCCCCCTCACGCTCCTGCCGTTCCCTCCTCTTTCTTTGT
>JAAGNO010009787.1:0-14235 GCA_033439905.1 Ceryle rudis | reverse complement strand
GTTTTTTTTTCCTCTAATCTTGGCCTTCGTCTCCAATTACTTCTTTCTCTCCTCCTTATCTCTCCAGAGACCCTGATGGACACGAAGTGGGTGACCTCTGAGTTGGCATGGACAACTCATCCAGAGACAGGGGTAAGTCTGGAACCAGCCACGGTCCCGACCTCCAAAGGGCATGGCTGGCCCTGGCCCCACGAGGATTGGGCTGCTTGCCAGCACCTTTGCGGAGCTGGCTGCATCTTCTCCCTTCCCTCCCATGCTTATCCTCTGGCCTCATGAAACCATCTCCTCCTGACTCCGTGCCGGCGGAGTGGGAGCGACATGGTCCCTGGCCCAGGTTCCTCTTAGTCACCTTGATGACCAGGAGGGTTGGGATGGGTGGAGGTGCAGCTGCTGCTCTTCCCTGTTGACTGTTGCCCAGTCTCCCCCCAACCCATGCTGTTCATGATGTGTCTGTAGCACTGGGGATCTAACCCACTCCCCTCTTGCTTGCAGTGGGAAGAAGTCAGCGGTTACGATGAGGCCATGAATCCCATCCGCACGTACCAGGTGTGTAATGTGCGGGAGGCCAACCAGAACAACTGGCTTCGCACCAAGTTCATCCAGCGCCAGGACGTCCAGCGTGTCTACGTGGAGCTGAAGTTCACTGTGCGGGACTGCAACAGCATCCCCAACATCCCCGGCTCCTGCAAAGAGACCTTCAACCTCTTCTATTATGAGTCGGATACAGATTCTGCCTCTGCAAACAGCCCTTTCTGGATGGAGAACCCCTATATCAAAGTGGATACAATTGCCCCAGATGAGAGCTTCTCCAAACTGGAGTCTGGACGTGTGAACACCAAGGTGCGCAGCTTTGGCCCTCTCTCCAAGAATGGCTTTTATCTGGCCTTCCAGGACCTGGGAGCGTGCATGTCCCTCATCTCCGTCCGGGCTTTCTACAAGAAATGCTCCAACACCATTGCTGGCTTTGCTATCTTTCCGGAGACTTTAACAGGTGCTGAGCCCACCTCTCTGGTCATTGCGCCGGGCACCTGCATCCCCAATGCGGTGGAGGTGTCTGTACCCTTGAAGCTGTACTGCAACGGTGACGGCGAGTGGATGGTACCTGTGGGAGCATGTACATGTGCCGCTGGATATGAGCCAACCATGAAGGACACCCAGTGCCAAGGTATGCACGTGGTGGAGTGAGCATGGCCCTTGTCCCCATGGGCACGTTGATGTGGAGGAGGCAGTTTTGTGTTGGGTTCAGTCTGGTTATGGAGGCTTGGGAGCTGGTCAGGCTTCCTGAGGAGGGAGCAGGGTGGTATGCAGCTTGACTCGGCATCTGGAAGCCTTAAAGCTGTCATAGTCCAGACCAGCATGGTGTCTGCTGTGACATGCCGGTTACATCCACCTGTGCTGTCTTCTGTGTCTCCTCTCCAGGAGCCATGGCTCCAAGCCTTGGTCCTCAGCAGGGATCCAGCATGTTTAAGCCCCCAAACCTCCCTCTCACCCCTGCTGCTGTGTCCAGCATCTCCCCTCTCTCCCTCTTGTGGTACTCATGGCTCGGGCAAGTGGTTGTTCCTGGAAAGTGTGATTTCATGCTGCTTTGTGCAGAGGCGCTTGGAAAGCCCAGTGGTGAGCAGAGCCCCGCTGTGCTGGCTGCAGGAGAAGCCATGCAGATGCATGTTGGATACACGCTCCCCCTGCCAGCACTGGAGGCTTGTAGCAGGGAGGGTGAGGAGTGCCACAAAGGCAGGGGAGATGGAGCTACCTGTCCCTGTTTGGAGAGGAGGGAAGAGCATCCTGCACACAGAGATATTGGGATGGAGAGCCCTGGGCGGCAGGATAGCCCTGTGTGGGCCCTGCTGCTGCCATGCTCTACCACGACAGCTCTGGTGGTGTTGTTTCACCCCAGGTCGGATATGTTGTTAAGGAAAAATCAGCCCTGATGGATGTTGCTCTCCCTTGGGGTGATTTTTGTCCTTGGGAAACATCTCTGGAACACAGTCCTCTGCCGTGGGGTGCCTGAGTTTGAGGGCAGAGGTCTCTGCTCCCCTTGGCTGGAGGCATCGCACACAGAGCGGGACACCAGTGAGGCCCCCAGCACTGGGTGCCTCGAGCTTGCTGATGACGGGATGCTTGGCACCAACCCTTTGCTTTTGGCAGTGGAGATGTGATTTGGGATGGCCTGTGATGTGGGGCTGGGGCCAGGGCAGCCTCTCTGCTAGCTTTGGGAGCAGCATAGCTGTCGGCCATGTCGCTGTGGTTAGTCGGGGAGAGCTCAGCCTCTGTGAGGCTGCGGCTCTGCTGAGGGACCAGAGCCTCCAGCACCATCGGTACCAGCACAGCCCCGACTTTGGGGACAGGTTGCTTGTGGCCCTAGCTCCCTGCATCAGTCTTGCGAGCAGATGATCTGGCTTCTCCTGACACAGACAGATACCGGTGTTAGGCATCCATGGCTGGGTGAAGTCTTCACCTTGTGTGTGTCGGGGTCCCTGCTCCTGGGGTACTGGTTTCCTTCTTGCTTGGGCTGGGAGATCTTACACCGTATGAGGTGTTCGCTCTTTCCCAGCAGGGTTTGGGCACAAGGTGATTCCATTTCTAGCCAGCATTAGAGCAATGCCAAGATGGGGCATCCAGAGGCAGGACTGAGCACTCTTCAGTGTGCTGCTGCAGCCCAGGGGCGAGGTTCCCTCTCTGCATCCCCCAAGCTGGGCAAAGACCCACACGGTGGCTTTCCCAGCACCTTTAATTTCCACCCCTCCAAGCCTCGGCTTCTTCCCCAGGGCATGGGGAAGCCACACCACGGGCACATCTCCATCCGGCAGCCTGCCCTCTCACTGGGCAGAAGCGGCAATGTCCTCACGTTTCTCTGGGAATGTTGCGCTGCACTTCTAGGATCACATTTTCCACCATATGATCATGTGTGTTTTAAGTGGAAACAGCTGAAGAAGAGCTGAGAGAAGCTGGAGCCACAGTTCCCTTCTCTGCTCTCAGCTGGATGTTCCCTTTGCCCGTTTCGGCACTGCTGAGCAGGGTCTCAGCACCCGTGGCGTGGAGAGAGGTGCGGATGCAGCCCCGCGGAGCTGGGGTTTCGGCACTCCCTCCCCAGGGAGCTGCTGAGGCTTCACGGCACAGGCAAGGAGCGCTCTGGAGTGCCAGATGGCATTTTAATAAATAACAATACCCAGTTACTGCTTAGATGGGATAAGCCCTGTTGTAAATCTCCCCCTTTCCCCAGACTTTCAGTGGCCTTTGAAGATCTCCTCCTCCTCCTCCTCTTTATCTCCATCCAGAGCCAGGATTAGACCTCGCATTCAGCCCTGTTACAATGCAGCTTGTATCCCGGTCCCTCGGGAGCCGAGGGCTCATCCCGCCCGGCTGAAGGCAGTTTCTTTGGCATGCTTTGTAATGCGATACGCCAGGCTGGTATCTGGCGTTCTAGTCCTGAGTTGCCACAGCATTGATTTGGCATCTCATTCTCAGCCTCATTATCTTTATTTAATTAGCACACGGCCCTTCTGGGGGTTGTGCCGCTTCCCACACGCTCCCCACCACGCAGAGCTGCCGCAGAGGCAGCTCTTGCAGGACGAAGAAGAGCTGCTGGCCAGGAAGGAGGATGGAGGCTCCCACATGCCTCTGCAGGCAGGGGTGTGCTGCCTTTGCCCCCTCACACCCCAAACCCTGCAGCACACGGGGTTTAGCTTTTCCACCGCACTGGTCTTTTTCCTTTTGTTTTGCAAGCACCCAAACCATTTGGGGGATTTAGTCTCGAGGCTCTCCCCAACACGTGGGAGTTTCCTCCAGGCAGTGCAGGGGCTTCTGGTGCAAAGCAACTTAGCTCTCCAAAAACGCTCCTGGGCATGAACTCCCCATGCTGGATTCACTAGGGGGTTGCACCCCTCATGTTGCTGGCTTTACCCAAAGAGAGAAAGGTTTGGGGTCTGGCTCACCCCCATGCCAGGGGCTAACCGCAAGCCCCCTTCTCAATGCCCATGAGGGTCCTGAGGAGGGGCCACAGTTCCCCCAGAGCCTACTTGGGCAGGGGACTGAGGCTCTGTGGTGAAGTCAATGGACACCTGAAACATAAAGATAGGTGGGGAGAGTGTGCAGCACAACGCTGCCACACTTTCCTCAGGCCCATTTCTCAGCCATTTTGATGTTCCTTTTCTGATGGCACCAAGGCATTGTGTGTTCGGGCACAGTCAGTAGGTGATAGATAGCACGTCAGGCTGGTGCTAATATCTGAATTTTTGCAAAAATAAATTTCCCCTTGCAATCAGTGACTAATGGAAACATCACCCCAAATTAAAAATAAAAAAAAAAAAAAGAAAAAGAAAAAATGCCAAGCAAGCATTGCACTTGCCAACTGTTTGCAGCTTTGCATTGCAACATGGGCTTGCTGCATGAAACCCAGGAAGTGAAACTGCCTGCGATTAATTGCCAGGCTCCCAGATCAAAGGCAGCTCGGCAGCGCGGGCAGGGGAGAGCTGCCGGTTTACAGACGGGCAGCTCCACAATGGGTTACTTGTAACACAGTTGAGGAAATCTGCCCCTGCCATCCTGCCAGTGACCTGCTGTGACTCGAGGGGCAGCTTTGCTTATTGAAAATTTTTTTTTTTTTTCCTTTAAAAAAAAATTATAATTGGTTTCCTATCTCTTCTTTCATTGCCACTGTTCAAACCCCTGAGGGCTCTTTCCCTTCTGTCCCCTTCAAATTTACTTCGTTCACTTTTGGACCATGCTAGCTTGAAATATTTCCACCCAAAGGGTGATATTTAAAAAAAAAAGAAAAAAAAACAAGTGCCTTTTAAGAGAGACTTAAAAAGAGAGTTACTGCCTCAGCTGTAGCCAGGCTGTTGCTTCCACGGCTCTAATCCATCTGCAGCCACTTACGAAAGCGGGAAGGGAGCGAGCCGTGCAGGTTTGCAAAGCACAGGCCGTCCCAGGCAAACTCGATTGCTGCCTTTAAAGAAATTACAGGGTTGCTGGACAAAGGGATGTGATCGGTTTAATTTATCTAGGCTCAAGTGAGGCATTCTGCTTCAGTCCTATGGGGAGAGAAATAGCTGGAAGGATGCTGCCCAGGCTGGAATAGCATCGTGTGGGTGGGAAAGCAGCTGAGACCTGAAACAGGGTAGTTCAGGGCTGGTACTTCCTGATGGGCCGTGGGTTATTCCTCTGTCCTTCCCTTTCCCAAGGGATGGGACCCCAAAGTTTTGGGGCAGTGCACGGGGTTCGTTGCTGCTTGCCCACATCCCATGCGGCAATGGAGGCTGCCTGCGGGATGAGTCACTGCTCTCTGCTCCTTCCAGGAGGGTTTTATTTTGGTGGTTTTTTCAGCTCCCTCCCTTGGACTTTATTCACCAGGGTGGGGATTGTAATTGGGAAGGGTGCCGTTCTCTTTCCCCAGCCCTGTGCTGCACCTCTGCAAGTCAGGATCAGGCCCCAGAGGTGGGTGGCCAATGAAAGTCCTGGAGGGAGGCTCCCAGAAGCAGCTGGATAGGCAGCAGTGGGTGCTGTGCCGTGACATGCTGCACTGGCTGTGCAATGCCCCCAAGAGGGTGCAGGGGCAGTTTTGCAGCAGCCCCAGGGCTGTGTTACTGCCCTCCTCCCTCTCATACTCCACATAAACCCCCTCTTCAACTGATCCCTGCTGTCAGGGCAGGTAGTGTCTCCTTCCCATCAAACCAGCAGCTCCTCTCCAGTCTGAGGAGTTCCGCTTTGGTTCCCTGACCTGTTATCCTGCGGCTGTCAGTGACTGTCATGTTCTCCCCGGAGGTGACCGCAGCCTGGCACCAGGAGATGTGATCTGTGTGCAGAGGTTCAGGGCTGTTATTTTATTTGAGGACACTTCAGCAGGAAAAGTGCTTATGCAAACCTCTCAGTGGGGAGAGGGGAGCCCGGCTCCCCGGCTCTGTCTGGATGGAGTCACGTTCCCGCTCCGGAGCTCCCGAGCTAGATCTCCAGCACGCTGGCCAAGATAGTGGTTGTTGTACAGGCGGTTTCTTGCAGAGAAGAGATGACACAGCGGCTTATCCACTGGGGACCTGGGATCAGCTTTCAGCTTGGTTACAGCCTTCAAATGTGGCGGCTGAGAGCTGTCACGCTGCCACCGAGGTCTTTATGCCCTGATTTATTAAACGGAGTTGGAAACTTAAACACTGGCATGCATCTGGGCCTTGGTCCCTTTCCTGCACTTCCCCTGCTTAACAAGGGCTGCACTGAGACTCGTGCCCCTCCTGCCAGGGTGGCATGAGGGTGCAAGGAAATGACCTTCATCTCCTGTGCCTGCACGGAGCACTCCTGTGGGATGGGAGGCTCTGCCTGTCCCCTCCTCCCGTGTCTGGGAGCACAGGAGGTCACTGTCCCCTCCATGTCCATCACCCACTGGGCACTGCCTGGCACTGAGCATGCAGGAGGCTGAGCACCACCCTCTCTCTTGCATCCTGTCGTCCCAGGCTGCCATGCTTGGGCTGTTGGTTTCTCAAAGCTCTGGTTGCTCCAGCTTTGCTCTCCCCCCAACAAGCCTGTTATTTCAGGGGGTTTTGTCCCTGATGGATCTGGGCTCCTGTCCATAACCGAAGCATGTTTGGCAGCTTTCTGAGCCCAGAGCGTTCCTGTCCAAGAGGTTTCAGTCATCTCTCATTCCTCAGTAATCTGGTTCCTTATGTGTGAATCTGCATCCACCCAGTTTGAACCGCCCAGGACTCCGGCTGGGATGGGTCTGGCTGTGCCAAGGCTGCCCCGCTACCTCTGGGCAGCTGCTGTCCACATCTTTGCATTTTGTGGTGGTGAAGGTGGCCCAGGCTGGGGGGACAGGAGCCCCGGACTTGCTCAATGTGGGGGAGTCTTCCATTGCTTGCAGAGGAGCAGGTCTGTGCACTCCTCGCCCTCCAGCCTGTGTAGCTGGGATGGGCTAAGCTTTCATTTCCAAAGGGAAGGCCCAGAGGCTGGGTGAACTCAGGTCAAGGAACTGGAGCAAGTCAAGCCATGTGGTCGATCCTGTTTTGACCAAAGAAGAGTCTCCTTGCCAGAAGGCTTACACCCTGGGAGCAGGAAGCAGTTCCTGCCACCCATTCAGGCAGAGGGACTGGAGATGGAGTTCCCCCCCTCAGCAGCAGGGTGACTCCCCCATGATGGGGATGGAGAGAGAGATTCCTCCTTGGCAGGAGGGTTAATTCCCCCGTGATGGGGGTGCCTGCACATCCCCCTGTCCAGGTAGCACCACAGTGGAGCAGGGCTTCTCCCCTGGGTCTGCCTCTGCTTGGTGCCTAGGCAAATTGGGGGGCCAGGATGGCACCCCAGAGCTGTTTGTGGGTCCCCATGGGGCCAGCCTGGCAGTGCGTGACTCAGCAGCGCTCCACACCCAACTTGTGGGGCTGCAACCAGACGGAAAACTTCCAGGGAGGGTGTAGGGAGATGCCTCATAGCAGGAAACTTCCGTCTGCTGCAGCCCAGTAAAGCACCAGGAAACCTCCTGTTTACAGGGTGATGTGGGACAGGACTACTGGGAGGGTTACAGAAGCTGCCCTAACCCCAGCAGAATGAGGAGGATGCTCACTTCTCTGGGGCTTTGGGTACCAGTGCCACCCCAGCTGTGGCATATGGGGTGATGCCAAAGCACCGGTGGGTCTCTCACCACTTTGGCCAGCTGCAAACGCAGAGCACTGTGGGCAGCACTGTGATAAATGAGCCTATTTCAAGGTGTAGATCAGGTTTCTGAGGCTCTCTGCCCCTTGGCTCAAGTGCGATTAATCCTTTCACATGCCCCTTGTTGTGACCAAACACGCTGTGGTGCCAGCCAGGCCGGATCCTAGGACTTGTGGCTCCTTGAAGGACCCTGATCGTAAGCAAGAGTAGGAGGTGGCAGTGATGCTGAAGCAGCTCTTTAGCCAAGGACCTGCAGGAATGTTTTAATCTCGCTCGGCACTCCACTTGAGCCAGCCTTGGGAGGTGCCACCACCCTGGGACTGAGAAGTGGCTGAAGAGCCTGAGGCGGAAGGTTTGGGGCTGAGTGGCTATGTTTTGGGCATGGAGGCCTCTCACGGGGGCTGCTGCAGGCAGGGCTGAGGGGTCCTTTCCTTCCCAGCCTTATTTCTGCAGAGAATGGATCACTGACCCTATGGAGGGTGCTGGACCTGGAAACCAGCTGGAGAAGGGAGCGTGGCAAAGCCCTTGGGAAGTGCAGTAAAGAAAGAAAAGTGAGGATGTGCTCTCCTGGCTAGACCTGCCCTGACCCCATACTTTGGTGGTGGCCAGCTCTTCCCATCTACAGCTGCCCTGAGGCTGCTGCCAGAGCACTGCATCTCCTGGACAGAGCTTGCCTGTGCTGGCAGGTGCCCCTGCCCTGTGCCAGCAGCTTGCCCTCGCTCACCCTGCATGGCCAGAGGCACTACATCCCTGGGCACAGCTGACAGGAGGGGGGAGGCTTGTAAGTAGCCTCTGGTCCTCAAGCCACTGATGGGAGATTTTGCAGGGAGCAAAGAAGGGTCTGCCCAAGCCTTGGCAGCGACAGTGGATGTTTCCTGGGTGCAATTTATAACTCAGGTCTGTTTTCCCTTCCTACAGCATGTGGCACGGGAACCTTCAAATCTAAGCAGGGGGAAGGTCCCTGCTCTCCCTGCCCTCCCAACAGCCGGACCACCTCAGGAGCAGCAATGGTCTGCACATGTCGAAACGGCTTTTTCCGGGCAGACACGGACACTGCAGACAGTGCCTGCACCAGTGAGTCCTGCCCTGAGCAAGGAGGGAGGCGAGGGGAGCTGTGGAGGTGGCAGGGGTCTCTGTCAGGGGTGGTGGGAGTGTGCTGTGCCAGAGGTGAGCTGGGCACAGGGGCACACCATCCCTGACCACCACACTCCCCCGCAGGCGTCCCCTCTGCCCCCCGCAGCGTCATCTCCAACGTGAATGAGACTTCGCTAGTGCTGGAGTGGAGCGAGCCGCAGGACACAGGCGGGCGGGATGACCTGCTCTACAACATCATCTGCAAGAAGTGCAGCGTGGAGCGGCGCCTGTGCACCCGCTGCGACGACAACGTGGAGTTCGTGCCGCGCCAGCTCGGCCTCACTGAGCGTCGCATCTACATCAGCAACCTAATGGCCCACACCCAGTACACCTTTGAGATCCAGGCTGTGAACGGCATCTCCAACAAGAGCCCTTACTCTCCCCATTTTGCCTCTGTCAACATCACCACCAACCAGGCAGGTCAGTGGAGCTGCTGGATAGCAGGGGCTGGCTCTCTGCCGCAGAGCAGAGCAGGGATTTCTTGCTGACAGCCTCGGAAGCTGCAGTCCTTTGTGCTGCTGTGTTACTGGCTCTCCGCGCCTGCATCTAATCCCCTGGGTAAATTCTCCTCTCCGTTTAACGCATGTCCCTGGAGGAGATGAGATCAGAATGCATGCAAGCAGAGAAGGGCAGGGCTGGCAGATGCTTCGAAGTGCTCTGGATCTCCTAGACCTACCCCAGAGATGTGCCTGCTGCGAAGGGAGGAGGAAGGAAGGAAATGAGATTTCTCCCCCGTGGGCCTGGGAAGGCTCAGCACCAGTCTAAACCTTCACAACCAGCCGAGTGCTCTGCCATTCCCTCCTTCCTTCTGCTCTGGCCCGGCTCCAGTGTGCTGGTAATCTCCAGCCACCGTGCTCTGATCTGATTTCACAGGTCTCGGTGGTGGGGTGGAGAGCAGAGTTCCTGGCAAATGGAGGAGGGGAGGGAGCCCCGGTTTGGGTTCACAGGGCCCTTCCCCAGACCAGTTTGCAGCTAGGTGTGGGGTAAAGTGTTACTTCAGTCTATTTCTGAGGCTCCCATTGGTCTCTTATCACCTTAGGTGCAAGATGTTGATCTCACACCTCCCTACAGAGACTTGTGGGAAGCCAGTCTCAAAGCTTTTCCATGCCTTTCCACCAGGGTTATCCAAGCAGGTCCCAGGCAGAGTCCCCTACACAGATGTGGGACGGTGGTGGGGGCAGCCTGGCACAGATGGCTCATTCCTCCCCTGCCCTCTTTCCTAGCCCCATCGGCCGTGCCCACGATGCACCTGCACAGCAGCACTGGGAACAGCATGACACTGTCGTGGACTCCTCCGGAGAGACCCAACGGCATCATTCTTGACTATGAGATCAAGTACTCAGAGAAGGTAAAGCAGGAGGCAGAGCAGCCTTTCCTCTCCTCCAGCCTTTCCAGTTGGTTGTCAGCCCCATGGCAAGGGCAGTCCCCACCTTGGGGACGTGGAAGCTAGCAAAGGGGGGATTGCTTCACAGAGCAATCAGAGCCCACATGTCTCCATTACAGCAAGGCCAGAGCGATGGCATCGCCAACACAGTCACCAGCCAGAAGAACTCAGTGCGGCTGGATGGGCTGAAGGCCAATGCTCGGTACATGGTGCAGGTGCGGGCGCGCACGGTGGCTGGGTACGGCCGCTACAGCCTCCCCACGGAGTTTCAGACAACTGCAGAGGATGGTAGGTACCAGGACTGGGCTGCCTCCATCCCACAGCCTCACTATGCGTGCTTCTTCCCCTGCTCTATTTTGATTCTTGCCTCTCCCTCCATCAGGCTCCACCAGCAAGACTTTCCAGGAGCTGCCTCTGATTGTGGGTTCAGCCACTGCGGGGCTGCTATTTGTCATCGTGGTGGTGATCATCGCTATCGTCTGCTTCAGGTACTGGCTTTGCAGGGTGTGGGAGTTCAGAGCTGGATTTGGGGGGTGCTCGTGTCTGCCCCACAGCTTTCCCCCTTGCCTGTGGGTAGAGCTCTGGCAGCTCTTGTCTGAGAGCAAAGTACGGGGGGACATGCCACACTTGGGTATCAGAGAGCTGGTCCTGTGGGAGGACTATGCATCTCTGCTTCCCCAGCACTAGCTGGGGCCCTGCCAGGCCTCCTGCCTTCCTCTCTCGGCACAACTAGGCTATCTTCTCCCATTGCACCTCGGGCAGAGGGATGGCTCTGCTGGCAGGATGCTGGAGGGAAAACTCTGGCATAGGCTGTCTGTGCTGGGATTTGGAAGCTGGCAGTGAAATGTCTTTGCCCCATCAGGAAAGGGATGGTTACTGAACACCTCCTCTCGTCTCCTTTGGGCAGGAAGCAGCGCAACAGCACGGACCCCGAGTACACGGAAAAGTTGCAGCAATACGGTGAGTGTGAGCCCAGCAAATGGGCTGTGCCTGTCCTCTCCCAACTCCTGCCCCATGTGCAAGTGAAGGGGCAGCCTTCTCTAGCCAGTGAACAGGATGGGTGGACTGATGGCCAGCCAGCCTGGCTCAGCATCTGTCACCCATGTTGTGTCCCGCCTGGTGATGACTCCTCTGCCCTTGTAGTCACCCCTGGGATGAAGGTCTACATTGACCCTTTCACCTATGAGGACCCCAATGAAGCTGTCCGGGAATTTGCCAAAGAAATTGACATCTCTTGTGTCAAAATCGAGGAGGTCATTGGAGCAGGCAAGTGCTGGGGCTGGGCATAGCAGCTGCTGAGACCAACTCCTCTCACCCTTCTGTGTGGCTCACCATGCTGCCCCTTTTTCCACCACAGGGGAGTTTGGCGAGGTGTGCCGCGGGCGCCTGAAGCTGCCAGGCCGCCGTGAGATCTTCGTGGCCATCAAGACACTGAAGGTGGGCTACACGGAGCGGCAGCGGCGGGACTTCCTGAGCGAGGCCAGCATCATGGGCCAGTTTGACCATCCCAACATCATCCACCTGGAGGGTGTGGTGACCAAGAGCCGCCCCGTCATGATCATCACAGAATTCATGGAGAACTGCGCACTTGACTCCTTCCTCCGGGTGAGCATCCGTCCTGTCAGGCACTGGGCTGGGGCCTGCAGCACATGGGAGACAGCAGCTCCAAGCCCTCCTGCTTAAACCCTCTGCATTGTGCTGGTATCCCCAGGGCTAAGCTGTGCACAGACATTGCGGAATGAGGGAAAAGGGGCGGCTCTAGGGAGGAGGAGGGTGGTGGTAGCACATTGGGTTCCCGGAAGCATTTGGGGTGTTGTTGCAAACCACTCTGATCTCTCCTGGCAGCTGAACGATGGTCAGTTCACAGTCATTCAGCTGGTGGGAATGCTGCGAGGCATCGCTGCTGGCATGAAGTACCTTTCAGAGATGAACTACGTGCACCGGGATCTAGCTGCCCGCAACATCCTGGTCAACAGCAACTTGGTCTGCAAAGTGTCTGACTTCGGGCTCTCTCGCTTTCTGGAAGATGACCCAGCTGACCCTACCTACACCAGCTCCCTGGTATGAGACACTCACAGGGCAACAACTGATCTGGGGATGGCGAGAGACACCTCAGGTACATGCTAAATAACAGAGCTGTGTATCCCTGCAGGGCGGCAAGATCCCAATCAGATGGACGGCTCCTGAGGCCATTGCCTACCGCAAATTCACTTCAGCCAGCGACGTGTGGAGCTACGGCATTGTCATGTGGGAAGTGATGTCCTACGGGGAGCGACCCTACTGGGACATGTCCAACCAGGATGTAAGTACTCCCTGGGTAGCCAAGAGCTGTGGGCTACCTGTGGAAGCCCAGGTGGCTTACAGCCTGCCTCTGCGTGTCTCTCCACAGGTGATCAACGCAGTGGAGCAGGATTACCGCCTGCCACCCCCCATGGACTGCCCCACGGCTCTGCACCAGCTGATGCTGGACTGCTGGGTGCGGGACCGCAACCTGCGGCCCAAGTTTGCACAGATTGTCAATACGCTGGACAAGCTCATCCGCAACGCTGCCAGCCTGAAAGTCATCGCCAGCGTCCAGTCTGGGTCAGTGGCACCCCCTCCTCCAGCCAGGTCTTCCCCCAAGCCCGGGGAACACTGGAATGGTTGGAACTAGAGATGTGGGAGGGCAGGGATAAGAAACCTCTCCTGCTTACAGTTATTGCTACCTGTCCCCTGCTCCCTGTGACCTATGGCTTTCTTGACCTTTAGCATCTCCCAGCCACTTCTGGACCGCACTGTCCCAGATTACACCACCTTCACCACCGTGGGAGACTGGCTGGATGCCATCAAAATGGGACGGTACAAGGAGAACTTTGTCAATGCCGGCTTTGCCTCCTTTGACCTGGTGGCACAGATGACTGCAGAGTAAGTCCCTGCTTGTGGAGGAGGGAGAAGACCAGGGCTGGGGCTGCTGCATGTTGTCCATTGTTCCTCACCTCTCCAGCAGCCAGCTCCTCCCACCTGAGCACGTGGAGGGCTGAGTTGCATGAGGGTTTTTCCCAAGTAAGTTAAGGTCTGTGATTCAGCATCCAGTTCCCCTGTGGTGTTAGAGGGACACAGGAGCTTGACAGAGGGTTGTAATGAAGTATGATATGGGTCCCTTGGCAGCAGCTAGATGGGGCAGGGCCACATGCTGGTATTGCTGCTGGCAGGGGCCTGAGTCTTCACCTTCTCCTTGCAGAGACCTGTTGAGGATAGGGGTGACGCTAGCAGGACATCAGAAGAAGATCCTGAGCAGCATTCAGGACATGAGGCTGCAGATGAACCAGACGCTTCCAGTGCAGGTTTGACCACAGGGGACTCTGCATTGGAACGGACCGAGGGAACCTGTCAACAAGGTTCAGTTTGCGGTGCAGCCCGGCTTCCTGTTTCCCCCTTCACACGGCACTCCTCTGCCTCGGACGGTCACCTGGGACGGGACGGGCCGCCCTTCCCTGGATCGGAGGCACTCATGCCGAGAGGGAGCCCAGCTTTTCGTCCCGTGTCCTGGAGCAGCGAGGCAGCAACGCATCTTCATATTGAAGATGGATTATGGGACAGAGATGGCACATCCCACTTCCCACCCCGTCTCGGTGCTGATCCATTTGAAGAGTAGTTCTGCTTCTTGGATTTCTTTTCACCCCGTTTTCCCCCCAAGTCCTCACTTCCCTCCCCTCCCTGAGGCCACAGACTTTTGACCCGTCCACTGAGTCCGTCAGACATGTCCAAAGCCTTCCCTCACTCTGGTCCCCGCGTGGAAGCAGATGGGAAGGCCAAGCTGGCGACAGGGCCAAGGCCATCGGCCCCAGACAATCACTCCTCTCCTCCAGCCCTAGTAGCCCCTCCACCTGAGGGTCTGCACTGGAACGTGTCCGAAGGAAAGACTTTGCTCCCTTTCTTGGCTTTGCACGCCAAAACCCAAACCCCATGAGATTTACTATGCAGGGAGTTAGGTGTTTGTTTTGTCCTTACAAACTAGCTGAGGTGGTAACGGTTATTTCATTTGGTTGGGTGTGATTTGTTTTTTCTCGTTGCCAGGACTATGTGGTGCGTGTCACAGAGGAGTT
>JAAGNO010009785.1:3525-16580 GCA_033439905.1 Ceryle rudis | reverse complement strand
CAAAGTTCTGTCTGTGACACCAGCCCTGGAGCCAGCTATTAATCTTTGAGATTCTCCAGTTTCTTCCATTACTATTTCCTGGGCCTGGCAAGATAGAAGAGAAGATTACTTGGGCTCCTGAGTCCCGAATTAGTCTCCCCCGAGCCCTAAAATCATTCTTAATTCCCCTCGGATTTTTTGTTGCAATTTCCTCACTACCCATCTGAAAAATCCGTAATGGGTAGTAATCAGAGGGGTGTACATGCAGATATAATTTGGCACCCTCATGAAACTCACTTTTAGTAAAAATGGATCCAGCTGGTAACTGAATGATCTTCTCAGACAGGGTACTATAAACAACATTTAATAACCCTATGCTTTATGGGCTTGTTAACATAAATTGAACTTTTGAAGCTTTCACAGCACTGCAAAACACAAAGCTATGGAGCACACCACACATAAACAGAGGCAAATGCCTTGCATTTGTACAGTGTGACATGTTGTAGGTGCTCAACTTCCAGCTGTCCCAACAGGCACCTTGGGATGTACCACCACTACTTGCATGGGGCATTGCCCCTGCAAACAGGTGCAGCGTTACCCAGCCGTGTTGGGAGTGTATGGCTGGGGCTCTCAGGGAGGCGACAGTGGGATCCGGGAAGGGCTTTCATGGCCATGTGCCTGGCTTCAGCAGTGGTTTGCAATAGCTGCTGATGGCCAGGAGGATGCTGGTGGCATCATTGGCATGACACACTGTCAGAGATTTCTTCGTTTCCACCACCCTCACTATACCTGTCCACCACCCTCACTATACCTGTAATATATGGGAATAGAATAGATGCAGATGTCAGCTCCGCAATACCAGAGCTGGGTAACATGAAAGATTTATCTGTGAGTGCAGGAGACTTGAATACTTCCACTCACACAGGGGACAAGCAGCCCAGCAAACATGGCAGCAACTAGCTCCTAGTAAAGCAGTATAGGGGAAGCCCAGTGATATTTTCCATTGAGATGGGGCTGGATCTACTGGTGTTCCCAGAACAGAGGCCAGAGGAGGGCCATGATGTTGTTGAAACAGAGGGAAGACCTGGGGCCGAAGTAATCTGGCTTTATCACTCTGCTCCTGATGGCAGGTGGGCTGAGCTCTGCAATTGTCCCCTCCACTCCCCAGCTAGAGCACAGCCTGCTCACAACTGCTCAGAACTTCGATAAGAACTATGCTTGGAGGTATTTTACGATGATGAACAAGAAAAGACAAATGGCAGATAAACATGGTGTGTCTGACGTGCAGGCAGACACTCACCATCCTGCAGATGCTGTGGTCTCAGCCATTTTTGCACAATGGCTAGTGGTAAAAATCACACTGCTGCTTCTTTTCTGGTGGTTGGGCTTTTTTTTTTTTTATTTAAATTTTGCTTATTAATCAGTTCCCTACCCACCTCCCACACAGAAGCTGTGAGGCACATCCATCTTTATCAAGGGCCGCACATAGTGTGATCAGCAGAGAGGTATTAGCAAGAAGGGATGTTAAAATCAGACTTCTGTATAAGAAGAACACAAAATACACCGGTAGGATATGCCCCCTATACCCTTGCCTCTATAGCAATAGCCAGAGCTACAGGGGCAGGCAGGAGGGCAAAGAAGAAAATTACATGGATTGATAGCAATTGGCAAAATGACAAGAAAGAGAAGAAACTGGGCATTATTATTAGAGGTCATATTATTATTTTTATTGCCTATATCCATCCTCTGAAAATCACTAGCAACAAGGAAGAGCTGTTCCTATAGCTTGACAGACATTCCATCATGATCAGTGGAGCATGCCTAGCTGACAGATGTGTTACTGCATTAGGTTGGATGTTCCCGCTATGCCTTGTCACATTGCTCTTGTCCCCTCGCTCCAGTTGATAGAGCCAGCACTCTTCCTTTCCCCTGTGATGCCTGGCACTATGTCCCCATGGTTCCCAGCAACACTCCTGACTCTCGGCTTGGGGGATGGAGGAGGAGGGAGGCAGAGCAGTGCCAGTGTGCAGCTCCTCATTTAAGACAGACTTCCTCTGCTTGGCTTCTGTCCATGCTCCAGACTTCTCAGCTCAACTCTCATCATGGCGCTGGAGTTTCTCTTACTCTCGCCACTGTTCCATTTTGCTCCTTCAGGATGAAGGCCCACCCTTAGTTCAGCCCCAGGCTGCCCCACCTTTCATTTCTGCCTCGTGACAGATACAGCGGATGGTGGTCAAGCTTGCAAGGGATGCCTGAAGTGAGCAAAGCCTTAAGAGGCAAAGCTTAGCGCTCCCTAAACTCATGGCACCCTTGGGCTAAAAATGAAAAGCCAGACTATGGGGGATGGGGAGGGGCAGGAGCACTCCACCCAGTGGAGGAGGAAAAGTATGAGGGGGAAGGAGGAAGGCACTCTAAGTGGTGGAAAACACCCCCACTGGCTGGTGGTGTGGCCAGGGAGGGAGTCATGCCTCCCTCCGGCCCTGCCTATGGCTTCCTCTAAGTCCTGGTCCATAAGAGTGGCTGCTTTGCTTGCTCTCATTAGCATTTCTGCTATGCAAAATCTCACAGCATTTTTATATCTCCACAGGATTTGCCTACAAATATATTAGCTTCAAGTCTTTTTTTCTTTTTTTCTTTTTTTTTTTTCTTTCTCAGGAATTAATCCTCCCCAAAGGTGTCATATCTAATTTATTCCTATTTTCCTTGTTTCAGCCACACAGATGATGTGATATCAAGCAGTGTGACACACTTCAAAACCACTTTCTTTTCTCCCTCCCCTCTGCCAGCCTTTTCCCATGCACAAACACCACAACACCCACCCCGGTGTTTGTACATCTGGCTTATTTCGTTTATGCGTTACACAGTTTATTATCAGCTTCATTCGTTAAGCACCAGAGAGCTTTAACACCTCTAGGTGTGGAGTCACACACATCACCTCCTCCTGAATGTTCCCCTGGGATAAACCCTCTGCAGCTGAGCCTGGGACTTCTTCAGTGCTTTGTAAATTTAAAAAGACATATCTAGAGAGCAGCCTAATACAGCATAATGCTGGCAGTAAAGCAAGTACATAAAAAGATGTGAAAATTCCATTTATTTGTAACTACTTGTTCTCTTTGTGATCTCAGTGCAGATGGAAGAGATCAGTTAGGATTCAGTGCCAACAGCTGACAACCCTGCAACAGAAAAATCTGCTATATATGCCCAGAATTCACCACATCAAAATAAAATAATGGTTACAAGCAAGGTGCTTTGTGAGCAGCACAGTAAACGCAGCTTGGCTCGAATTTGTGTTATATGCTCCCAGGCTTCTCTGCCCACTACCTTCCCCATATTTTCAACCCTTCAGCCATTCAACCCGTTCATTCAGCTTCCCCCTCCCAAATCCAAAACTCCCTCAAAATACTCATATTTTCATCCCCTGACCCCAGCAGAACAGGCAAGAGGCAGAATGTTATACGAAGCACGTGTGCCTGCTGATGCCCATGGGCTGGCTGACCATCAAGTGGGTCAAACTGAAAAGACAATTCAGTGTTAGCTTTCCCCTTTGTAAGGATTCTAATTTGGCATGTCTTTGTACTCCAATGCCATCAGTGTTCATGGACAATGTAGGAATTTCACGTCTCTGAGACCATTATCTCCACTTGGAGCTGAAGTAAGCTGAGAGGTCTCCAAATTTTTCAAGGGGAAAATTGGCAGAGAGATGTGTGGGCTCCTAAACTTCTTTTAGTTTGGCTAAAAAACATGTTCCATGGCAATACATCTTTTGATTTCCTGTACCTGCAAAAACATAATCAATAAGAGAAATTTAATTTGCCTTTTGAGACTCTCTTCCCATGGGGACTGGCTGAAAACCGTTTGGAGATTCAGAAGCTTTTGGAGGCAGGATGTCTCACACACAGAGAATAGTCTAAGCTCTGCTTCTGTTGGAAAGCAGACCAAAAAATGCTAATGAATTTGTGGATTGGATTTGCAAGGTGTGAGACTGCATGAAGTTGCTGGTCTCCCAGGAACAGCAACAGTGGCAGGGCTCTGCTCCAGGGCTGGGTCATGGATACCCTGACCTTTCCTGCTTTCCTTTACACCTGTAGCAACCATGTTTCTTAGGGAAGAATGGTTCTTGTGTAAGCTGCGACAAATAAAAGGAAAGCAATTAAATCAGCCTTTTCTTGGGCTTTTCCTATGACGTATATCCAGTAAACCCACATACCTGTACTATCCATTCCTCCACTGGGTTTTAGTTGTTGTTCACTTCATTTTTCAACTCAGTTTTCAACCAGGCAAAGGTTTTTTCTTCCAAGTCTGAGCCTCACTGCCAGGCTAGACCTCTGAATCTTTATTTTCACTCTCAGCTCAGGCCTGCTGAAGGCAACTACTCACAGCCTTCATATGCTCAAGTAGCTGGTGTAGTGCTGGCCATACCCTGTGTGCATGCTGCGTGCTCAGGCCACGGAGGGACAAGTTCTAACAGTGGTGATAACCAAGCACAGATGTGACACCAGCTGACTTTCATATCGGGTTTTATTCAGTTAGAAAAGCTCATTTGACTTGTTCCTTTAAAGCCCTTGTGGTAAGATCCCCTGTTTATTCTCAGGCCTGCTTTTTGACTTGGCTTTTTAAATGAGATTTTTTTTTGAGCGCTACAAGAGGTCAATGCTACTGAAGCATGAATGCTAAAACTGGATTTGTTGAATCCCACTCTTAGAGAGTGGTATCTTACATCCCACCCCCCCATCTCCTTCCCAGCATGAAGGAACAGCCTTTCTTCCACCTGCCATCGTCTGCGTCTCCAGAACCCCACTGCCACCCAAGCACAGCTGGGTGCTGGGTCCCTGACCCACAAGCTAGCTCTGTCTGCTATGCTGATCAAACCTCAGGGTCAGAGGAATAATCTTGCAATGTGGATATGAGTAGGTTGGGGAAAGGATGCTCTGATGACAAAAAAAAAAAGGTGGCCCTTTCCTGAAAAATGCTACCAGCCTCTTGCACAGCACACTAAATGAACCTGCTGGCTTCTAGTGAGTTTCCAGGGTCTCAGCTCAGGGTAGATGAGTCATAACGTTTTCCACCAGCTCTGGGGTATCTTCTGAGCAGTGCCCCCTTGTCAGTCTGGGCTCATTTCACCAGCATCCTAGCCTGACCCCTCTTTGTTTTTGATCCACCACTGACTGTATGGAGATCCACTGAGATATGGAGAAAGACATCTACCTTTAGTAACACCTTCACTCCCCTAGTCTATTCTCCCAGAAAGGGCAACTTGGAGAATTTTTCCATTGCTCTGTCAGTGGACACATTCACAGTGAGGTAGAAAAAAAAAAAATGTGTAAATATCATATGGAAAATATGTGAATGAGCATTTATAGAGGATTTTTGCCTACAAACACACCTTCAGGTTGATGGAAAATGTTGTTCATCTTGTGTTTACAGAGCTTCCAGGTTTACAGCTGGAGAAGATCTGGGTACAGCTGCAGTCCTACCACTTTACTGCTTCCTTTTTGTCTAGAATAAATGTATCTGTTTCTCTGTAGCCATTTATCTATATGCTAAGGGTTCCTGGTGATGAGCACCCACTGAACTTATCCTTACTTAGACTTTGTTTTGGAGAGACTTACTAAGACCCTGCTCAGCTATAGTGACTGACCGTAGCTAACTTCAGCAGGGCTCTCCTGTTGGTACCACTTGAGAGAGTCTCTTCAAAATGTTTTTGATCTTGTTTTGCCTCCTTCCCATGTACACCAGTGACAAATATTTTCAAAGAGTCTTTATTTTTGCGTGGACTTTTCCTGTTCATTTATTCCAGTGAGATAAATTGGCCCTGATTGCTTTACTGTCTGAACATGACTTTTCTATAGTGCCTTCTGGTTTTCTTCGGACGTGTTATTGACACTGGGTAATATAACATGAAAGGAGTGTGGATGGGCTTTTACAAAGAAGTCAGCTAAATAGCTATTAGAGGATTAAAAGCAATCCCATGGCCAGGATTACAAATCTTTAAAATGCTGATAATATCAAGGAGCAAATGGATTTGTAATTTAATGGGAGAAGAGAGAAGACGTCAGATGTGTGGGTTTTTCACATTTGATAGAAAGATTAAAGTGTCTGCATTTGGTGTGCAGGAGTTTGATAACACTGTGGTATGGTTGCCTACGGATGTCAGTGTTCACCTTTCTTGCAAACAGTAATTGCACTACATGGAGAGAATTCTTCTGGTCAACATATTTATTAAAACTTTAATTCTCATGGTGACAGGTTGGGATCATTGACTGATAATGATACACTTCAAAAGCTTTGAAGAAAACCTTTGTCTAGACAGAAACAGCCTAAGAAAGCTTTTGAAAAGTAACATTCACTTTAAACCTTTATTGATGCCTGTAGGAAGTACTGATCCATATTCGGTAAATCTTGAGCTGTTTTCTACTTCCTTATGCTAAATGTGTGCAAGAGGTTTGCATGACGATGGGATCTGTGAGAAATAAAAATATACAGCTTTCCTAAGGAGAGTGGTTCAAAATGTGACAGGTTTTTCCAACAGAAAGAATGTCCTTTTCATCCAGAAACTAATTTCCATTTAAAATCAAATTAAGCTACATGTGACATTCTGGCTTTTGCATCTTTAGCATTGAGGTTAGATTGGGAGGTACTTTAAGGACACCTTCAGAGCTATTAAAGATGAATAAAAAAATGTAGCTACAGATTTATTGAAATTTAGACTTTCAGCCAGTATCCTTAATGTGAGGTCCAGAGGCCTTTTCCAGAATGTCATTTCACAAAACCCAGGCTTGGTTCTGACTGCAGAGTGCTAAGGATATGCAAAAAATAAAACAGTCCCATCTAGACATGCAGCAGTTCAGCCTGAGTCTCACAGCAATGATGGCCCAGTGTGTGATGCTTTTCACTGACTCCTGTTGAGATTTCATCCCATGCAAGATGAAGCTGAAAGGGGGCAGAACCAGGACCGCTCCTCCAGGCAGCCAAACTAGCTGATCACGGAGAAGGTGGCAGACTGCACCGTCTCTCTAGGTCTTGGAAATTAGAGGAAAATGACTCCTGGATATATCTCTGTAGGGGTGAAACCTCTGTGATGACTATCTGACCTAATAGTCTATTTGGGGCATTATCAGACACGTCCTGCCCAAGAAGTAACAGTCATTCTGGTAATTTATTTATTTTTTTAGTGGTTCAGTTTGATTTGGCTATTTATTGTCATTGTATGTATATGAACTGCTTTTCATCTTCAGAGTGTTTTACAAACAACTATATGTTTCACAGAATTTGTCTTGGGTACCCTGAGGAAGTGTATGTTTTTCACAGATAACAGAGATTTAATCTCTGCTTTGAGGGAGAAAAGCAATTCAGGTTTACTGACAGAGTTACCAGCAGCATTACCATAATTCCAGAAATCTCAAAACTGAGGCAGAGGGAGAGAGGTTAAATCCCTTGTCAAAGAATGAAAAGGAAAGAAAAAAAAGCCAAAAAAAAGGGATGCCAATCAGACTTTCAGACCACTACCTTGCCCTCCTCCCCTTGCTTGGATAACAAATACAAACACGCACCCAGAAATGAGTGCTTTGGCTCTGGATCTGAACTGTCTGGGTTACTAGACTTCTACTCTTTGGGTCTGGGAAACAGACCCTGAAAAAGTAACAGCCCTTAAAAAAAAAAATAGTCATCAGAAAAGGAAGCTGGTTACCACCTAAAGAATCAAGGACGAAGCCTGTGACTGCCATGGAATTAATAAGCTAAAAGTGTATAAATGTTCTGAGTAATCTGATGGAAATCAGCAGAGTATTTTTATATCCAATAATTTTAATTAGATGCCCACAGCACAAACCTGCTCCTTAGTTAGATTTAAAAATCTGTATTAAAAATGTAATTCCATAGATAGCAGATTGTATTAACTTCCTATCCATTTTCTTTATTCTTTCCTGACAATTCTTTACTTCTGCAAACTGTGCTGTCCCATCTGTTATCAACTGAAAGTGAAAAAAAACCACAGCCATGATTAATTAAATTTTTTATTTAAATGAAATTTATGGACACATTTTGAGGTACTTGATCAGTATTTGTTCTTATTTATACACAAATATTTTGTCAGGTGTTCAGTCAGCATGACATGAAGGCAAGACAAAGAGATACCAAATCGTTTCACACACACAAGGCCAAAAAAGCAAAAGGTTGAAAGGTTTGTGGAAAGTGCATAGATAAGAAGGAGTTTGCCACACATTCAGAATGGGATTTAAGGACATAGCTAAATGTTATTTAAATCTGGCCTTGGAGATAAGAAGATTTTAGAACAATTTGGAGATAAATCTCATTTTAAGTAGGCATGGTCCAAATTAAAGATATTCCATAGATTTTCAGATATTTATTTTAAAAGGTGTATTCTTTGAAAAAGTGATAAAATATTCTAAACAAAAGGAGAAATACCTACATCTTCATGCAGATGTAAACCAGTATATTCAATGTTACCCTTTTCATACATACCAGTATCTAACCACTACATCATATCATCTCTGGCCTGTGAAAAAGACATAATCAAGACTATTTTGTCCACAAACTCAGTTTTCAGAAAAGAATGAAAAAGGCTCAAAGCATTTTTTTCAGTTACAGGACTTTGTTTCCCTCTTCCTAGTATTGATAAAAATTGAAGTGTCAGATTTTCTTTTCCTGAAAAATAGCCTTTGAATAATCACCAAATAGCCAGTGTCCAATGTATGAGTTGCCTCTTTCACTTTGGAAGATGCTGTAAAAGAATGTAATTCCCAAATGTAGCCTTATTTGTGTTTCAAAATTTGACTTTTCAGAAATAGAAGTATTTCTGTGAGTTTTCATAAAATTTTAGGGAAAGACATTTTATCTAAACCTTACCTTTCCCAGTCCAAGTGTTTGTAACCCACCACATCTCAGGTTAGCAGTCAGAAAAAACAGCCAAACTTACTGGAGGAAGCAGGAGAAAGAGGAGGAGAATTTCCTGAGAGGGATTCATCTGGTTTTGCTGCCTTGTTGAGTGAAAGGCAAAATAAAACAGACAAACAGAATAAAGAAAAGAAAAGTAGAACACAAACATTGCTTCGGTTTTAACAATTCAAGGAAGTTTAGTAACATAGTTGAAACATCCTGAGAGACATCTGTTTGCTTACAAATCATCTTTAGGTTTTGTACAGACAACATTTAAAGTCCTTTGACAGATTGAAAATACCTTTATTTTTCCCTAGCTGTTTCTCCTTTTCCTGGTATTCATTCTCATCTGTAGAAAAATCCTCAGAGTTTTAGATTTGGGTTTCAGCTGAACTTGAAGCTTTTTGTCTCCAGAGAGGCGATTACCTAGCTGCCTGTCTCCTCAAATTCACTGTAAGGGGATGAAGCTGAAGAGGTTTTAGACTCTCCATCGCTGTTGCACTCCCGTAGGGGACTGGGTCTGGGAGCTTCTGGGAACTCCTTGGCAGAGAGCGTTTCCTTACCGTTAGACCCTAAGGGATGGCAGTCCAGCAAGCTCTGCAGGTGTTTGATGTAGGTTATGGCAGCTCTCAGGGTCTCCACTTTGCTGAGGCGCTTGTCAGCAAATTCCTTGGGCAGGTGCTCTCTCAGGCGTTTGTAGCCCTCGTTCACACAGCGCACCCGCTGCCTTTCCCTCTCGTTTCTCTTTCTAATGAAGGCAGGCTCGAAGGAATAGTCATAGAAACCCATGTAGCCAGGGAATGGGATGTAGGAGATGTGACTTGCGTGCCTGCCATAGGCTTGCTCCCAGTAAGATGGGTCCAAGTGGAAGGAAACACCAAAGGGCTCTCTCAGGGAGATCCGATGGGGATGCACATGGTTGTTAGCCAGGGACACAGCTCCTGGAAATGCAATCCTGTTCAATAGTCCATCATCATCTTTATTGCTGTCCATATTTTTTTTTTTTTTTTCTCACTGGTGGAATGTCAGCTCCTGAATTTGGCTTCCAAATCTTGTATCAGTCCAAGCAAGGAGGAAACATTTGTATAGGTTTTTTGCCCTGCAGGCTGCAATTTCCTCCTGTGGTGTATAACAATTCAGATCTCAAAGCACTGCTAATGACTCATGAGGTCCACACAGTGCCTGGAAATAAGCTCTAAGCCTTGTTGTTTTTATAGATGTAGGATGTCAGCTAATTTGCAGGAAGGTTTTGAGGACCATCACTCCACACTTTAAATCCTTCTTTTCCTCTGATCTTCATATTTCAAAAGATAATAAGAGGGTTCCTGTGTATTCCTTTTCTCCCCACTTGAAATTGTGACCATAAGAGTTAATGCCAAATGTAAATAATCTTCCAGGCTCTAAACACTTCTCATGTATTGTAATCCATGATATCGTTTGATAAAATTGTCTCCAAAAGATGGGTAATTTGAAAAGTTTACAGGGATCTTCAAAGTTTTGGCAGAACTCCTCCCTTTCAGATGATCTTCTGTCATCTGAAAACGACCCAAAGGCTTTTCACAATGAAATCCAAAAGACAAGTGCAAGCTTTGTTGTTTTGGCTGCTCTGGTCTAACTGAAACAGCTCACAAGCAGTTTGCAAAACTTATAAGGCATGTCTCTAGCTTTCTGGGGAAGCTGAGAAATCTTCAAAGGAAAGAGTGCTCTCTTGTGGTTGCAAGTCATGTCAGATCAAGAATGCCTATGTGCAAGCAGAAGCAGAAAACTGCTTCCTTCACCCGAAGAGAGGCTTTTTCAAGAGGAGTGAGTTTCACAAACTGAACATGACCATTTTCAAAAAAATATTCCACATTTTGTGTACTTCTGCTCATTGCAGAATATTCTGGTTATCCCTGTGAGCACCTACCTCAGATAAAAAAAGAAATGCATAGGTGATGTCCTGATTGCCCCCTGTGTAGCTATTACTAGATGTTTTTGTAGATACTGGCTTCCTGATAGGCCCTATACACTGCTTTAACTGGGAAGCTGAAAATCACTCTTGACTCTGACAGATCTGCACTGCATGCTCCTGTTTGCCCGCAGCGTGCCAAGGAGGAGAGGTGGACAAAAGACAAGGACTTTTGGCAGTATAGGGGTTTCATGTCCTCATCTGTGCCTTTCCTCTAAGATATCCTGTTGTGTTAGGATCTTCTGCAGCAACCGGAGCATCTTTGACTTTTCCCACATTGTTGTTGTTCAAGAGATCAATAGTTACATTTTTTTTCTGAAAATACTTCTGCACAATTAACTGTGAAGTCCTTTTTTTGCCACCAGAAGTTTGGGGAGTTGAACGTTTGGTCTGGGAGAGCTGTGGGAAGGGATGGACGTAAAAAGTTACAGGCACATAGGCTCTGTTAAAACTGTTCTGTTGCTCAAAGTGAAAGTTTCCGCCCTGTTTGGTCTTTCATGCCAAACTGCCTCAGAAGCATGAGTAACTGAAACAACATCCTCCACTCTGAGAAACACATCTATGTCTCTGCTGAGTCAGAAGCCAGCAGCAATGACGTCAGCATGCATTTTCAAGTCAACTTTTGTATCTTTGCTGGCCTATTCTGCAGCATCAAAAAACAATGGTAATCTTCAAGGTATGATCAATAGACAAGCAGACTGTTCCAGACAGACATGGGTGAGAATAATCCTGGACTCTGACATATGCCAGGGACAGGACCAGCACCAAAATGACTCAAAAGCTAAGGCAACTATCCATCTCCTTTTGCCTCTGTCACTAACATTGCATAGCAAGAGCTGACGTTTGAAGCTGAAGGTGTTGTAGTATTACCTAAGAGTGAGCTAATGCATTTCATGAGGGGTTGAGATCTTTTCCAGTCACAACTAAATAACTTTCTATAATATGTGCCGTAGCTCAGATGGAAGGTATGGGCATGAGGCAAGAATTACTAGGGAACAGCCCAGGTATGTACAACTCATTTCAGATCAAATAATCAAAAGAGCCTTTCCGCCTTTTAAAAAATCTTTGTTTGAACAGTATGAGCTTTTTGATATCACTTGCACAATAAACTGTTGTTCAGTAAAAATGTTTTCAGAAATAAATGTTTAAATGAAAACAGCTTGTTCACTGTAGCACTAAGGTAGGCCAGGACTTAACGTTTCCTTGAAACAAAGAGGATGTTGGCCTACTTGAAGTAGGAACAGGACATGTGATTTGTGTCATCATTAGATTAAAAATGCTGCTCTCTGGCATTATTCCTGTAAGGAAATGGAAGTGTGTTGCTTGGGGGGAGCATCTCAGGTGCCAGAATATTTCGCAGCTCCCCTGACCCTACCAGAAGTCTAGCCACCTTCAAAAGGCAGGGTTACATTTCAGTTTTGTCATGCAAATGCACTATTTCCCCCGCCAAACCCCTTTTCCATGTTTACTGTAAATGTGGGTCACCAGCACTTCCCAGTGTCAGAATTGCTCTTCCTACTGAAAAATCCACATTGTTAATTCTTTAGAGAAATACATGATGAAAAATGACAGGTGAATGTTGTTTGTTAATTTGAATGATTGAAGCTGATCTCATGGACTGCAAATGGACTCTGCAATCTGATTTTGTTTGTGTTCAAGAAAAATAAGAAAATATGCTATAGGCTTTTGCTGAACGTTGTATCTTTTTGACAATCTCATATCACTTGCTTCTAAAGGGCTTTGCCCCTGGACAGAGACCCAGCATGAGGCCAACGAACCTTATGTCCCACTGAAGGTCCTTGTTGGGACTGGGAGCAGGATTAAAGCAATGTATTGTTCTCATACTGACTTCTGCACAAAGCAGGCCTTTTTCAACGTGTCTGCACATGCAGGACTGGCCCACCAAAGTGAAAGGCCAACACACATTCTTTTTAACGTTGAGTAAGTGGATAAAGTTCCTCTGCTAAGACAAGCCTTTGATCTTTTTTCTTACACCGTTTCTCCAATTAACTCCTCTTCACACCTTTGCCTGGATGATTCTCTGACTCCAGAATGCAATATACTCCATGCTGACATGAAGCAGATGGCCTGGTTTGCTTCCCAAGGAGGGGTACAAATCAGGTGTTATTCACTATTCTACAATGACAGAAGTTACACTATTTCTATTTACATTGTATGTTTCCCTTTGTTTTTTTGATGGGTTTGGTGTTTGTTGTTGGTTTTATTTTTATTT
>JAAGNO010009783.1:0-14285 GCA_033439905.1 Ceryle rudis | reverse complement strand
ATTCAGGTTAGACATTAGGAAGAATTTATTCACCATGAGGGTGGTGAGACACTGGAACAGGTTGCCCAGAGAGGTGGTGGAAGCCCCATCCTTGAAGGCTTTTAAGACCAGGCTGGATGGGCCTCTGAGCAACCTGCTCTAGTGGGAGGTGTCCCTGCCCAAGGCAGGGGGGTTGGAACTAGATGATCTTTAAGGTTGCTTCCAACCCTGACAATTCTGATTCTGGTCAGAAACCAACTGTCTATACAACCATCTGAGCACTGCCATCAGCAAGAGAGAAGCATAGCAACTCCTTAGACTACACTGCTGCTAATATATCAGTATAGGATGCTCTTGCTCTCCTTATATTGAGGCTATTTCATATATACAGTCATCCCCACTACTCTTCCTCTACCTAAACACACTGCAGAATACCACCCAAGGAAGAGTCTTGGAACTGCACAGAGTACTCAAGTTTGGATGAAGCAAGGATTTATACAGTGGTGTGATAGGGTCTTTTATTCTGCACTTCATTCTTTACCTGATAATTTCTACCAGTTTTCTTTTTGACTTTCACTACACCTTGAGCTGTCTTTTCAGAGTATCATCCACAGTGACTCTCAGAGGTTTTTCTTCCCTGGGTGCTGCAGAAAAACATAAAAACACCATTGCTTTCATATTGCTATGAATATGACATGCAAAAAGACCAGATGAAAAACTACTGAAGCTAAGCCTGAAAGATTCTCACTTTGCTATTGAAAACACTTCTTATAACAATCCTGGCAAAGAGAAGCTTAGAAGAGGATAGTAGTACAGCAAGCAAACAAGCAGTAAAGCAGTTAACCCAACAAAAATTATTCACTGACACAAATACAGGAAAGGTAACATACTTTCTAAAGTGACTGAATATACATACTTCAGTATAAAATAGGGAAGAAGAAAAAATTTAACCCTTTAGAAATTGCTTCTCAGTGTCATCAAGAGCAAATCAGAGAAGAGAAATAAGGTAATCACTTCCAAGTATCCACCGTTTTTTAGGGTACAGTCAGCACAGGTATAAGCATTTATGGAAGCATTTTAGTTACTTTTCATTTAAGATAATAAAACTGGTTTTGACTTCATAGTACAGAGACACTTGTCAACAACTTTTGGAAAACTGTGTGAGATTTGCTCATTAAGTCTCGTTTATCTAGTTTTATGACTTCTTTCAGAGAGCTATCACGTGCTCAGAAAAATCATGTCACTAGAGGTCCATGTTGAAAAAGGAAACAGAGGAGTCGTGCAAAATGATTTTATTTGAATAAAGGGAGAGTCCACCAGGCATATCCCTGGGGGGGGTGTCTCTCAAATTGCCAAAGGGCGCAGCCCCTCTTTTATGTTAGTTTCCTGACCACAGACGACCCTTTTCATTTCCCCATTGGCTACGGTACTAGGAAGGTACAGACTTCCTGATCTGCCTATTTAATATCCCCCTTTAACATGCACACCCCCCTACACCATGCATCGTATGTCTCATTAACTTTATGCCTCCCCTAGGAGGAGTCAGTATGTACAAGTCTATTAAGCCTGCACAAACTTCCTTAAAAAGTTTATAAATCCTTTAAATTCTGGGATCTCAACTGGTTTCAGCCAACCCTCACTGAGATCCCCAGTCCTAACTGTTTTTTCTTTGATGATATATTGCCACTCAGGCCAGCAAGGTTATCTCCTTGTTATGTTGGAGCATCTTCATTTGTAAGGACATCTCTCTCTGGATCTTCTCGCAGGTTTCTTAAAAAAACCAACCAAACAAACACTAATCTTATTCCATTGTATCTCCCGTGAAGAAACAATACAGGCTTATCACAAAGAGTCTGGTCAAACCATTAGCAATAAATTTTATGCCACCCAGGTGTCAGAGGGTTTAAATATTTTCTTTGGGCACGGAGAAAACTTGTAAGTAGACAGAGACAAGCAAGGAAAAGGAATTCTGAAAAGGGGCAACAGCTCTGCACTCACAAAGCTCCAGCAGAATAAGGCCAGCAGCTCTTATCAATCATTCTGGTGGTTGCAGACATCTAAACCACAATTTCACTCTGCCACTAACTCCACGGGGCGGCGGCCCGTCCTGCCGCCCAGGGAAGCCGCAGAAGCGCCCGCCTGTACAGAGCTGAGGGTCCCTTCGGGAAGGGGCGAGCGGCAGCGACTGCTTTCGCTGCCGCCCCGCGTTGAGTCAAAGAGGTCACCGTCGGCTCCCTCCTGCGCAGGGAGGGTCCGGACGGTTGCTGTGTTGCTGGCAGCAGAAGAACGAGGACTCCGTGGAAAGGAGAAAGAAATTGAAAAAATAAAAAGTGAGCTAAGCTTTAAAACTGTGGAGGTACTGTACGTACAGCCGCTGCAGTGCGACGCGGCACGGCCCGTCCGCGTAGACCGGCACTCACCAGCACGGCGCAGCGCGAACCGTCCCCACCCGTGATCGCAGACGCCTGACGCGTCACGTTGCTTCCGACGTCGCCCCGCCCCCGGCGACGCGGCACGCACGAGCCGCAGCCCGCCCCCCGCGGCGGAGCGGACGGTAACAGTCGTCGCTTCCCTCCCGCCGTCCGGTCGCCCGGGGGGACTCCCGCCAGCGGCATTCCGGCAGAGAGAGGTGCTCAGGCCAGGGAGCGCTCTGTGCACCGGGTCCGTGGCGGAGCGGCAGGAGGAGGGCTCCGGTACAGCCGGGCGCGATACGAGTACGCCTCCTTCGCCAGCGGCAGTTTTCGGCCCGTGCGCCGGCTCCGAGCAGAGGCGGGCGGCGTTTCTTCCCTAGCCGAGCCAGGGCCTGCATTCAAGTGCATTCAAGTTCTCTGCCTTGATCCCCTGACTAATTACAGCTCTTTCGTTTATTTCTGCACTCTGTTAACGTTTACAATGTGAAAGATCACACACTATAGGCACAAACACAGCAACTACACTTTGTTAAAAATGTTCTCCCATTTTCTTGCCCTTCTTGCTTCCCCTAGATTATTTGACATTAAATGACGCAGATTTTTTCCATCATCTGAAGAATATAAAATAAATAATTAATCCTATTTAAAAAATACACTGTTGTCTAACAACATCATGGAATGATTGAGCCAATTTCCTTAGCCCGTGTGATGCAGTGAGTAAGATTCAGTCCCATAATATATCTACAGTCTACACCATACAGCAGTCGCTATTACTCAATTAATAATGGGCTGTTTTTCTTCAGGACTGCTCACAGCCCCCTAATGTGCCACTGAGCATTTCAGTGACTATCGGTGTCAGTCCAGTTCCTATCTGGAAAACACATTCACACATTTCTGTTTCTTCAAGAAATAATGGGGGGGGGGAACACGACGAAGCATCAGGAACGAAGCTTTCTTGACATTGTATAACACTACTGCCAATGTAAACAATGACTAAACCATGAAAATTCCAATTTAATATCTGTATTTGAAAAGACATAGAAAAATAAGAGTCAAAAACTGTCACAGAGGCAGGGTCATCATGTTACAAGGTGACTGGCGGACATATCTACTCATAAAATAATTCAGGCTACCTGGGAGACTTCCTGTATTTTAAATGTTGTGAGTTCCATGTGGAAAAATCAGGTCCTTCTCCAACGGGAAGATGATTGAATGAAGCTCCAAAATACCCAAACTGAACTTTGCTCCTCTCTCCTTGCTCCTTGGTTGAGAAAGTACTCTTGGTGTCTGGAAACATGGACTGTTCATTTTAATGTCCTTCTCCTTCTTCCTCAATGCAACATGTCTTGATCGCTCCATCTCTCAAGTGTTTCACTGCAGTGAGGTTCACAGATGGTACATATGGAGAGTAGGGGCATGAGATGACACAGGTCAGAAGCTATTCACGTGGCTTAATACAAGAATAGAAGGCACAATATAAGAACCTAAGAATGAAAGTCTATGATCTGGATCCTATTCTGAATGTATAAATTCACTTACCAAACTTTTAAATACAGGCCCCATCTATTTGTCTTTTCAAGAGCAGAGAACACTAGATACTATTAGAATCAAGAAAAAACATCCAGCCAGATCACCTCCATAACTTCGTTCCAAATTCAATGCCACCTTGAATGGAAAAAAGATGTCAAACGGGAGTTTCCACTGTGTTTGGGGCTGGCCTCGTGGAGGTTCTGGCCATTTCGTCATGTCAGTGAAGGTAACAACAGTTGTCAAAGGTACCATGCTTGTCCTCAGGAACTGTAACAAGAAGGAAAGCATGACTTTAGCAAGCTTAATACAAAAGATACATCCCTCTTTGGTTTGGTGATAGAAGACTGGCAAGCAAGACATCCTTTGGATGGTAGGAAGTAAGGGTTCCAGATAGATTTTTTTTTAATGGAGTAGCTCCTCTTCCCCAAAAATGATACTTACCAGGTAAACTGAGGGCACAGGTCTCAGGAAAAATTCAGTAGCTCCTGTGCATCCTTTGTTAGAGATCTCCAGAAGAGAAGCAGCAGCTCAAGCTCTGCTAGAGTAAGCCTTCTATTCACACCAAAGACATATCCACTAGTTGGTAGTAAGAACAGAAGCAAGGCTAGCTACAACTTTTACAAAATTATATATTTTATGTAAGATAAGATCACCCGGCCCTTTGAACAGGTGACTGCTGCCAGAAACAGGACTGCCACAAGATTTGACCCTTTCAATAAAATATCAGTAAAATAAAGACCCAATACAATAATTAATTTATTTCTCCCATTTTAGGATATTGTTTCAGAAAAGAGATGGACTTGTAGGTCAGTCAGTAAAGATGGAAGAAGGAACCGAACTTCTACAGCCTCAGTTTTTGTTTCAGTAGAATGCTGTAATTCAAGTAATACACTTGGTCCTTGAGATATTTGGAGTTTCATGGCTAGCTCTGGCTTAATTAAGACCATGCTGCTGCCAAAAGAGCAATCTCATTCCTTACTGCAGCTTCCCAGCTCTGCATGTTAACCTCAAGAGAGGGAATCCACTGGCAGCTGGGCCTTCTTGCCCTCCACACCAGAACATGCTCAGTCACAAACTACCACTGATGAGCAGCTATAGTAAGAATTTCCCGTCACTCCTGATGGATCTAAGTTCTCCTATCAATGAGTAAACACACAGTAGGGACAATTGCCTTAATCAACAAGAAGCCTCAAAATTATTCTGCCTTATTGTCTAGACCTTCAAACTCTGCCTTAAAATCAGAGACTAGTAGGGAAAACAAACATACAGTACCCCCCCCCTCAACAGCTGGGAGAAGGCAGCTATAAGCAACTTCCAGCATGCTCCTCTATAGCTCTATGTCATTTAAGACCGCGTTGTATTTTCAGGAAGTCCAAATACAGCTGTTAGCAGATACTGTAGATGGGTGCAGAAAATGTCTTTCCTGGGTTCTGTGTGTTTTGGTTAGTCACAAAGGCAACTCTCCAGTGACACGGTGTGGTCTAAAGGAAAAGGTTTTCTCTAAAGAATGGGCAGTTCTCAGAGAAGCTGTAGGCTAAAACAGGGAAGTGACATAATCTACAAGCAAAGCAATACACAGCACACATTGGTGATCTCACTGCTATGCTTACACCTGGCTGCAATTCTCAACTGCTGAGGATGGTACTGACTAATACCTTTGCTAAAATGCCTTTACTAACAACCCTGATTTGTGGATTGCCACTGATGAAGCCAGTATTGTTTTTAATGGTCCGTTTCTTACCTGCTGACAGAAACTTGCTTTCTTATCATTTGTTTTGCAATATACCTTACAGCTCTAAAGTCATTAACGTCAGTTGCTCAAGCAGATGAATCGTGAATCTCATAGTTCTTGATTGGCTAACCCTTACTGGGCGATACACAACCTGCACTTTTAGCAGGAATGCAAGTCTCCCTCCTCAGACAGGAGTTTTGTTAATGGAGCCAGGTAACAGCTTAGATTTACAAAGTATCTTCCTGTGGTGGGGTCAGTTTGCCTCAAGGCAACATGTTCTTTACATGTATGTTGCAAGGAGGGAGGATGAAGAGGTACCATGAGATATATCCAAGTGACGTAAAATCTCATTTAAACTGAGTCTTAAGTTCAAAGACTAGTAACAAATCAGACAGATACTTGCCATATCATACCTCACCGCCATGAGAACGCCATGAGCAGGTGTCAGCTGCTCCCTCTAAACCCCTTGCAAGAAAATATAAGCCTTGAAATGTATGTGCTGCCCAAAGACATTGTGATGTCAGGAATCCAGCCTTGCACCAAAATGAGATCCACTGACACATGCTTGAAAAAGAGAATTCATTCTCTTTTGTGGACCTGCTCACACTGTAGAATCATAGAATAGTTTGGGTTGGAAGGGACCTTTACAGGTCAATCTAGTCCAACCCTCAGGCTGTGAGCAGAGAACTTCAACTAGATCAGGTTGCTCAGACCCCCATCCAGACAGACCTGGAATGTTTCCATCATGTAACATTCTCTTAGAAATTTCCTTTCTGGCTTACAACCTTTCCCCCTAAATCTTTAGATGTGCTGCCATCAGCCTCTGCATTTCCCTCAGCTTCCTGGTGTTGATTTCAGAACCCCTAGAGAAACAGAAAGATCTTCTTGCACAGATTATCAGTATGGTGTGGAGTCTACGAAATCAAAATCAACACAAATTCCATACCAAAACTTTAAGAGACAACTAGGTAATCATGCAGTTATTGAATGGTTGTAACTACAGCTTTTAACTATGTTCAGTATAAAGTTTCAAGTGGCAGAAGGTGGTTTGTTATTGAAAAGAAGGTACCCTTTCCAGCTGTACAACTGACTGAGGACAGTACCGATAACACCATAAAACCACCTTCCTCTGTGGAGCTATTAAATGCAAAGTCTTGCCATTGCTGCCAGACCACTGCTAAGGTTCACTAAATCTTATCTCAGTAATACCAAGACCTTTTCATTCCTTGGTTCTTAAATAACCTGTGAATCCCATTTAATTACATTTATGGGTGAGGGAGGGGTTTTAAATTCCATACCTTCAGGGGGTGACACCGATAAAAGTACTGTGCACCCAGTATTTGAGCTTGTGGTTTGGACAGGAGGCCCACCTTAGTCCACAATATCTGTATCTCCAGGGTCACAGGAACCATGCAACAAGAAGTGCAATTCACAGTCTGAAAATAAAATATACCCCAAATATCTTAATATATTATTTTAAAGGTGAAAAGGACCATTAAGGTCAAAGTCTAATATCGCAGGTCACAGAACCCGACTCAGTCACTTCAGCACTAACCCCATAACTTCTGGTCAGGTCATCAACCCATTTTAGAGCTATATCCATCTCATTGTCATCGCATTTCCAAACAGAGTTTGTCTCTGTTCTACCACTTGCATTCTACTAGGCCATTTCATGACAGATTAATATTTATTAAAATAGAATTTTCCTCCTCTATATGTACTCAGAATGCAAACTTTTACCCTTATTAAGTAATATATAAATATTCCTAAACAATGGAAAAATCAGAAATTATGATAATAATAAAAATAATAGGAAGTAACCAGGTAGTATTAGTCCTAGAAGGCTATCAGAAAACTAGGTAACACAACACTGGATTCAATACTAAACTCTTTTTGCCCATTCAAAGAGCAGGAACAGGACTCAAGAGATATTAAAACTGTCAGAGTCCTTTAGTTGTTTATTAAGTATCCTAATTATACAAACAGTAATGACTGCTTACAGGTACTAAGACCCCCTGAGAGTCAGTGGATCATCACACAAAGAAAGTAAGCCCAGATGAACACCTTAGTTCTTCTCATGCCCACATTTCCTGAAGGCAATACAAAGGTATGGAAGGAATAATATTCACAGTTGGTCTTTTTGCATTCCTGTCACCTGCACGCTGCAGTTCTGAATCAGAACAGTTGTCCACTCTTCTGCCTGGGCTGAATTAGCACTGCCAGTTATAGCAAGGTCCTCTGCTCTGTTTGGCCCTTGAAGAGCCTTGTATAATTTCTGCTGGATGTAACTACAGTTACTTTCTTCCAGTGTTTGGGATAGGCTGGAAATGAGAAAATAACGAGTTTGACAAGTAATATCCAGGACCAAAAAAAAAAAAACCAAACCAAAAAAACACAACACACATAATAAATAAATTTTAAAAAAAATTTCTATCAACGTCCTTTCTTCATAATGAGTATTTCTTCCCCTCTTGTAATGAGTCAATCGAATCATTACGGAAGTAATGGTATTAAATGGATGCAGCTTCAATCATCTTTGCAATGAGAAGGGAGAAGAAAACATGTCAGGGTAATGCATGATAAGGAAAACTGACAGCTCTCGGCCATCTTATCACATCTGTGGTGATATACCTGCCCCCCAAAAAATATCTACCAAAAAAGAATGATCCAAATCACCAAAACAATCACTTTTTAAAGTTCCATTTATAATTCACTCTTCAAATACAAACTCTGCTCTTTGCTCAAGACACACTGCCAGTCTAGAGCCTCAAAAAGACCTTCACAAAGTTCAGATTGTTCTAGAGCTCTACCATCTCTTTGTCATTCAAGTCCTCTTAGGAGAACATGAAAGATCTGTAGACACCCATTGGTAACCTTGGGGAAGGACCCAGACTCCACAGCAGTGTGACAGACTATGGTAAAATGTACCAAGTTCACACCTTCCAAAGGTGTCAGGAAGGGTGACTGCAGACTGTGATGTTACCTGAGCTTGCAGCCTGCCCTCATATTTCTTCCAAATTGTACTGTGCGTCTGAAGAACCGTGAGCAACTTCCATCCCCTTTGCTCTGTAAAATGCTCATCTGCCAAACTGCATGTCAAGAAGCCAAAGCATAAACAGACAACACAGGACACTCACCTTGTATTTAGCAATCCTGTCACCCCACATTCCTTCTTATCCCTTTCACAGGACTACAATTCAGACATGGCCAAAAGGCCTGCTGATGGCTGCAATGTAATACTGAGGTATGCCCTCACAGGTAAAGGCAGAATCTAAACAGTCCACAGTAGAGTACCAGAAATCAATAAACCCAGTGATAAATAAAACCTGATAGCAGAAAAAGGATACCTGATGCACAGCACCACTGTTTGCAATCAACAGTGGTGATCCAGTGATATAGCCAGGGTTTCCACTTCTAGGCAATGTATGAGAAAGAGTCCTGGTCTACAAAAGAGGCAAAGTGAAGAAAGAACGGACAAGGAAAACATTAGCACCAATGAGATCCGAGATGAAGATCAAATTCACATTCTCAAAAATGTAAATATAACCCATTTTTTGAATGACCGAATATTGTGCACTATTAAAACTTTCATTATTACTTTCCAAATCCTCTTTCTTACCTGGCAAGCTTATCTGCAGTCCATGAGTTAAAAAACTAAATGTCAGTACCCTTAAATGTGGATACTACCAGGAGACAATGAATTCCTATTGCTCAGCATTTCTCTCTAAAGAGTGAACATTATCAGTCTAGGCAATTCTGCAGATGAATGGCAGAACAAAACCTTTCTTGACTCTGATTCTGAGTGGCAAATTCCACTCCTAAATTACTTAATGGGGAGAGCCTCTGGGGATCACTTCAGCAAGGTTGCACTGCATACCTATAAACTCCAGGTCACCTCCTATCCCACTTTATGGTGCCTTTAGCGGACAAGGTTTATATGAACTTCAACATATTTTAACATTTCCCATATTTCCACTCCTTTTCCTGCTGCACAGGCAAGGTTAAATAAGTACCTGGAATAAATTCAGCAACTTTATTCACAAACACTGAACACCTCAGATAAAGCATTAGCTCAAACCCTTCCCTTCTCAAGATCATGCTGGTGACCCTGATTTCATCCTTTCCCCTTCTTCCCCCACCAAAAATGAACCAACCAAAGAAAAACAAACCAACCAAACATAATAAGGTAAAAATAATCAGCCCCTTCAAACTTGTGCAGTGCAAGACTACATGCCTGCACTGAGCCTGAATTTTTTTAACAACATAGGTTACTTGAGACCTGAGCAGTGCCCCCTCCACCCTTCAACCACCAGCTGCGTCCCAGGGTTCTGGTACTACCAAACCCCAGTGACACTGCTCTAATCTCTTCACATCATCTATACAAAACGGGGTCACAAACTACAGGTTACCAACTTCGTAAGAGCCCTGGGTGGGTGAGGACACTGACCCAGAACTGCAAAGTGAAGTGTTGCTGCAGAGAGGATCCAGGGTTCCCGGAGATGTTGCTCACTTTGAATCTGACAGAAACACTCTGAATCCCACGTGTGCCACTGAATTCGATTTCATAGATCACCTGAAAGTCCAATTCAGAGAAGAATCACAGGCAGACTCAGGTAATATGGCAATGACTTTAAGCTCATGTTGAGCTGCCCAAAGGAAATTAAATTCAGATACCTCAGAAACAACATTGCTACATGTGTTGTCTTTCATGTGGGGAGCTCCAGGTGGTGAAACTGCAGTGACCTTTACCTGGAGATAGTAAGCACATTAACAATTAGCAATTTTTAAAAAGCGCATGCCTTTCTTACTCTGGTCTTCCATCCAAGTCAGATTTACCTTCCTGCAGTAGCCGTGATCTGTGGACTCATCACTTTGCTCCGGATGCCCATTTTTTTCTAACAAAACAAGCTACCTCCCCAACTCCAGCCCTAACCACGCCCATTCATTTAAAAGTACATCTTTCCTTATATCCCTTTTTTTTTTCCATTATGTCACACTCTAACATCCAAAAGAAGTCTTGACTCAAAACCAGAACATTTGCATTCTCCCAAGTTCCCCACCCATGGGGTATTATTATGAACACCTAAGATTCCAAATAAGTTTTATCTCCAAAGCAGAAATTATTTTCTTTGACAATAGAGACTAACCTTCATGGACTGCACAATGGTGTCATTAACTGGAACCTGGGGAAAAAAAAAGAAACCAAAATACAACACCAAAAAGACAACTGACTATCTGGGTTTGCAAGTGCCTAAATAGAGCCTACATATTATACTGACAAAAATTTCTTGCTTTATTCTATAACTTGTCATCAGTTTGTGATCTAGAAATCACAGACATAACCCACAGAAAGCAGATACTTTAAAATATTAGCGTCTTTGATCCGTTCCTGGAGCTCCCTCTTCTGGAATCAAGTAATTACTTCAGCTTTCATTTAAGGAAAAAATACGTTTTGGGCACAATGACAAAGAAAGCCCTGAAAATATGAGTTAAATTTGGTCAGGACAAGACTCTTTACTACGGTTATGTAGATTTAGCTTTCCAATATTAAGGCTAATGATTCAGTTTGCCCTTATAAGATGTTAAGATCTACAGTGCTGTTTTACCATGGAACACCAGAGAAACTCTAGAAGGGGAGAGGAGATATTTTCATGTTAACATTCGGTAAAACCAGAATGAACCCAGAATAAACTGGTTATTTTGAAATTATTGTCAGGATAAATAACGGAGAAATTGCTATGAAATTCAAGCCATGATTGTATATAAAGCTAATACTGATAAATGGCCTTCAGTATGATTTGAGAGATAACTGCGTAAAACTTCGATAAACAGTCTGTTTAAAATGCAAGAATGTTCTAATTAAAACTATGAAGTACCAATGAAGAACCTGTTAAATGCATTAAGAACTTATTAACAACTGAAATTTACTGGAAAGTAGTTTGAATTGAGGGATTATCACCAATCACGACCTTTTTAACAGGATTACCAGCAAGAAGGCCTTAACAATCAGGAGATTAGGGATGACATACCAGATGACCTTTAGCTTTCCAGGTAGCTGAAGCTGCGATGGAAGGCAATGGAAAGTCAAGCAAATAAGATGTTGAGCAAAAGGAAGAAATACAACACACACCTTTAGCACAGTGAAGTCACGGTAGTAGGAGGCAGCATCTAGGGTGGGATCAGTAATGCAACTCTTGCTCAAATTGGCAAAAAGACGAGTGCAGCTTGTGCTTTTACTGTCCAGAAAGCCTGAGTTAAGACAGGACAACATATAAAACAGAACCACACCATCTTAAGAAATTATCCCCCCTTTACTAACCAGCAGGATTTCCATCAACACAAAGTCCACTGGCTCCCATTTTTACTGGCTGTCTAAGCGTGCTCAGTACAGACGATGAATCAAAGAAGATTAGGATTGGATCACCAGCCTGAAAAGACAATTTGGAGAAATCACAAAGTGACTGTGGAATAGTAAGGCCAAGTGCAAGCTGATGACATCATCAGAAGCAAATTTAGTGTACGCTCACTTTTGACTAAAGGGCTGTCAGACTTAAATACAAGAAAAAAAATAATCAGAAACTTTTTACACAATAAGGAATTAAAAGAACTGAGAGGTAACATGGATTATGGGTAGGAAAATAAGAATCTTCAAATCTGTTCTCATTAGCTCTCATTACAGACAGCTTTACCATATCTGCAAACTGATTGCTATTTTCTTTCAGCTCACCCGGTAAAAGGCAGAGAATGATGGCTGGGCTTGTGATGGTGCTAAGAAAGAGTGTCTACCATACTTCTTTAAGAACTTCCAAAAATCAGATTCTTTGATATCCTGTGGCTGTTGGAAATAGTTCAGCTTTGCTAAAGGTTGAAAATAGGGAAAAAACAAACAAAAAAATCATCTGTCATTATAAAATTACTAGAGACCTATCTAAGGAAAAGTAAATACTGCACAACTTCAGTAACTGTAAGCTAGATAGTGCCTTATAGTAATTAATCCATACTGAGCAGATCCTCAGATGGACAGAACAGCAAGCAGAAGTAAAAGCTTTTTTATATTCAAACACAGTGAATGCAGGAGACAGGATGACTGGTGGAGTTTTACTTATCTTTAAACAAGCAACAACAATGAATGGGTAATCATATCGTATGTGCACACTGTGAAATTTATAGCCTTGTAGATAGTAGTTATCTCTGGGAACCAGCAAATGTTTTGAGGCACCCAAACATGCTGAACAGACAAGAACCGGTTCTGCAGCAAGAATAAGAATTTTAGACTTTAGGTCACCAAAATAACATAGTGATGAAGAAGAGAAGATGATGTAAATGACCACCAGAGGTCTCAACACCGGAGGGAGAAAAGACCCTAACCCTAATTTTACTACACATGCTCAGACTATGTAAATGAATTCCAGGAATCTGTTAGCATAAGACCGCCTTTTTCTGGGAAATATAATGAATATGTATGTTTAGCCTGCGTATAAACTAGGTACCTAGCTTGCACTGGTATGCACATTTGGAGGAGTGACCCCTGTGCATCCAGTGCTTCAGTAAGAGATTCCTGCTGAATAACATTACGTTGTTATTGAGTTTATCTCGGAATCCTTGCCCAGCTGCACCCAGCCTCCCACTTCGGTGAGGAGTGACAGAAAGCAAGGGGGCTTGGAAACTCTGACCTTTGAATCAACAGCAGCAGTCAAAGAAGTCTTTTAAGGAGATAAAGGCCAAAGGACCTCCTACAAGATCCACAAAAATAGGTGCACAGAGCAGCTTGCTTATTATTCACTTGAGTGTATAATTGTTAGACTAAAAAAGTAAAACATTGATAGTTGTGATATTCACAACTATTTCTCTTCTTTGAAATGCAGTTCTCTTCTATTATCAAAGCTGAATACTTGCTAATGTAGGTTAACAACATTACATAATGCAAAATACACCTGAAAACTGGAAGGCAAGGCCTTCTGCAGCAAAGCTTCAGATATTCAAACAGTGGAAGTTTTCAGAGAAAAGACATATAACTTGTTAATAGTGTAATTTGCTCAAGAAAGTTAGAAAGCACACTAGCTTCTAAAGGCTATTTAATCTTGTAGAAAACGAAAAAAAAAAAAAAGAGAACCAGACAAACTTTAAAAAAACAAGCAAACAGGAGTTAGTCTCATGGGTAATGATTCTTGTAATTTTAAAATGCACTCTTATTAGTTCTTCCACTGATTTAGAAACAGAAATAGCAGCAGTATTCTCCTAAAATCTGCAAAGATTAAAACCAAAGTTGTTATCTTGAGGAGCTAGCATGTAAAACAGGCATGTTTTTTAATGGTTTTTGAAAGTCTCCAGTACTTCCAGCTGTCCCTAAGAACTGATCTCTTCCTCTTAATGAATTGTTGGTTAGTTCTGCAAGACTACCTGACTCAGACAGCTACATGGTCATTAGACAGAAGGAACAGTTAGGGATGTGATGAGTAGTCACACTGCTCCATTTAGTATCAATACAATCTAAAAATCGGGTTAAAACATATGTGAAACTCCACCCTTAGCACAATACAATGAAAAGGCAGAACTGGGAAAAAAAAGCAGAGGGGAAAAAAAAGCAGAGGGGAAAAAAAAGCAGAGGGGAAAAAAAAGCAGAGGGGAAAAAA
>JAAGNO010009782.1:32648-69727 GCA_033439905.1 Ceryle rudis | reverse complement strand
ACCGTCCCCCACAACAACCTTTCCTCTGCATTGGAATGGAATGGACTTGATAGGTGGACTGTACAGTGGATAAGGAACTGGTTGGATGGCCACGTCCAGAGGGTAGTGGTCAACAGCTCAATGTCCAGATGGAGAGTAGTGGCAAGTCATGTTCCTCAGAGGTCTGTACTGGTAACAGTGCTGTTTAATATCTTCATCAGTGACACAGACAGTGGGACCAAGGGCACCCTCAGCAAGTCTGCAGATGACACCCTGCTGAGTGGTGCAATTGACATGCCAGAGTGATAGGACGTCATCCAGAGGGACCTGGACAAGCTTGAGAAGTGAGCCCATGTGAACCTCATGAGGTTCAACAAGGCCAAGTGCAAGGTCTTGCACCTGGTTTGGGGCTATCCCTGGTATCAATACAGGCTGAAGGAAGATGGGATTGGGAGCAGCCTGTGAAGAAGGACTTTGGGGTACTGGTGGATGAAAAGCTGGACAAGAGCTGACAATGTGAGATCACAGCCTGGAAAGCCAACTGTATCCTAGGCTGAATCAAATGAAGTGTGGCCAGCAGGTCGAGACAGGTCATTCTCCCCCTCTACTTTCTCTGTTGATACCCCACCTGAGTACTGTGTCAATCTCTGGCCTCCTCGGCACAAGAAGGACATGATCCTGTTGAAGCAGGTCCAGAGGAGAGCCACAAAAATGATCAGAGGACTGAAGCACCTCTCCTACAAAGACAGACTGCGAGAGTTGGTGGTATTTAGCCTGGAGAAGAGGAGGCTTCAGGGAAACCTTACTGCGGCCCTTCCATATTTAAGGGGGCCTATAAGAAAGATGGGGACAGTCTTTTTATCAGGGCCTGTTGCAACATGACAAGTGGTAATGTTTTTCAACTAAAAGAGGGTAGATTTAGACTAGATAGAAGGAATTTTGCAGGACAGAGACAAACATCAAGAAAATAATATTTGCAGGAAGGTAGCTGCATGCCTGCAGTACAGCTGCACCAAGTACGCAGCCTTCCTGCTGTGCTGCTGCGTGGGATTTGCACTTTGCAATGTCAGTGCATCCATTTCTGTCCTCATGAGCTAGCTCTCAAGAATAACCATATCTGCAGGATGCCAGTGTAGTTTTTCACTTGACTTTCCATGACCTTAATGAGTACCATGACAAAACTCATTCTGCCCATTTTTCCAGATATTTTGTATAGGTTATTCCTCGGTAAGTAATGTCTTTGAGAACCAAACAAAAAGCTGCTTGCTGAAGTTACACTATTGAAATTTTGAATTCCTGCTGAATTAGCTGATTGTTTTCAGCTGTACATATGAACTGGAGAAAGTTATGAAAAACTGAGAGGTATTTTCAATATTTTATAAGTGTTTAATTTTTTTATTTTAAAACAACAATCTGAGACTCAATTTAATCTACCTTTTTAACAGTTAACACTGTAATTTGGGGTACACCTGAAATATGACAGGGGTTTTTTTCACTTTTTCACCTCGAGGATGGAAAGCATTCCTTTATTGCATAAATCTATCTCTGTTTTCACTGCGAAGAGCTCAGCAGCATTAAACAGGTTTGTAGATATAGCCAGAACATAGCTAAGTGCAACTCAGCACATTGCTGCTTCCATAACTGGTTTTCCAGGCTGTCTCAGCAAATCTGATACCATTAAATGGGGTTGCTGGATAAGTCTGAGGTGAGGTGCCACTCTGGTTTCTTGTCCTGAAGTGTCCTCTGATAAATTGCATTCAGTCAATTAAGAAAATTTTCATCTGACCACAGCTTCAGAGGCCAAGATACAAGTGAGGGGAGGTTTTGGCACAGTTCTTCAATTGTCAGTAACCTGAGATAGTGGGAAGCAGTTTAAATTCAGAGGACAGCGGAGCAGCAAGGTCTTAAGTAGAAATTTCTCTCAGAAGTAGGTATAAAGCTGTGAAAATATAACTGAAAGTAATTGAAAGTGTTACTGTCCACTTAAAAAGTATCATATCAAGATCACACCAATATATACAGGTATAAATGTATTTATTATTGTCCTAATGATCTGTAGGATATTTTTAATATGAAAATGTTTAAAGATAAGGTTAGAAAGCAGTTGGTAAGCAGGTAGTCATTGTCTTTTTTTATTCCCATGAGATGTGCTGGGAGCATAGCAGAATATTAGATGTGCATCCTGATTACAGTATTAGAAAATATTACTGGAAATACTACTTAATTTAATTAAAAAAATGAAATAAATAATTGTAGAAACTATTCTGAATGCTAAGAATATTTCAAAACATGCATCATATCAGTTCTTAGAAATGGCTTCTCATTTATGTGGTGGCAAATAAACATGGGTTTTTCTAATAAGTCAGCTCATCTGGTTTTGTGCCAGGCTGAAGAGTGAGAAGTGAACAAACTGTTATTTCTTCAAATCAGAAGTTTACCTTTGGTTACACCAGTGATTGCCACCTTATAGAATACAGGGAAGGTCCTGCCTCTGCAGCATCAAGGCTACTTGAGACACTTCTTGAGTCTATCATTGTATTGACAGACTGGAGAGGCTGCTGATGAGAGAGTCAACACACCCAGCAAGCAGGTGCTTGTTGTAAGACTTCTTACTACCAGTAGCAGGACTTCTCCAGTACTTGGTAGCTGCATTGCTGTGTAAAATGAAGAGCCAGGATTAATCCTTCCCAGGCCTAAAAAAAATAAAAAGATTTTTGATTTGTTAATATTTCTCATAGTTTCTCTCTTTGATCCAAAGATTTTATTGTCTATCATTCTAGAGATGGAGGCTACGAAACTTCTCCTTCTCTTGGGAAATACTGTGGTACAGACCTGCCTCCTATGATAATCTCTCATGGTAACAAGCTGTGGATAAAGTTTGTAAGTGACATATTTGGCACAAGAAAGGGATTTTCAGCAGAGTGGGATGGCACATCAGCAGGTAAAATCACCACATGAAGTATAATACCATTTTACACATTTTTTTTTTTTTATCTTTCATTTCTATTTAATTTCTCATATTTTCCCCTGCACTTTTTTTGCTTCCTGTCTTCTAAAATCTGTCTTCTAATTATACAGCAACATAAATTCATGTTGTTAAGATCAAGGATACAACTTTCTTGATCCTTGGGCTTTCTTTTTCTCCACAGGGAAGGAAATACTAGGGAACCTAGATATAATGTAACATCAACTTTCTCATATGTTTAGGAAAGCAGTAATCAATAATTTAATGGAGAAGTTTCATTTGAAGATTAGCTATCTATCAGGTGCAACCTTCAAATTAGATAGTTAATATTTCTAGGTGCTGTGGGCCTCTTCTGCTTACAACACTGTTGGCTAAATGCAGATTTTTAGGGCATCACTGAAGATGTTCAGGGCATCTGAAGGAGGTCAGTAGTGTGAATCTCACACATCACGTCTAATTCTTTACTCTTCTAGGTGTTAAATGTTGGTTTGGTTTCTTTGCCATTTCCAGGTTGTGGTGGGACTTTGATGACTGCTTCTGGTATCTTCATGTCTCCCAACTACCCGATGCCATATTACCATAATTCAGAGTGCTACTGGTTGCTTAGAGGAAACCGAGGAACCCCATTTGAAATCCAGTTTGAACAGTTCCATCTAGAATATGACCCAAACTGCCACTTGGATTACCTCGTGGTATGTACCCTGTTGCACTTTGCTCCATAGGAGGCAGCTATGAAAGGCAAGGAAAGACACACAGCCCTGGTCTTCAAATGTTCGGAAGTGAACAGACCCATGCTACCTTCCTGGTAGAATCTAGCTATATATTTTAAATTTGCTGTGATATGCACCAAGGCCTTAGCATGCTGTCTTAGTAAATTGCAAGCAAAAAGGCACAACTGTGTCAATAGCTCTTCTGTTAATCCCAGATTTCATATTTGAATTGTTGCATAAATTATTTGAATATTTTTACTAGAGTTGAAATGGAGTGCAGTTTTCCCCTCTTGGTGAATAAGCCCCTCAAAATCCACCGGTATTTGGTTACTGGCTTCTTGTTTTTCCACAGATTTGCTTGTTTCTGAAAAGCCTGTCAGTCTTCCTGTGAGCAGAAGCAGAATTTAACCTCTTGTATACCCCGTAACAATTCCCTGTGCAGACATTTGTCAGGGGGAAATTACTTGGATTTGTAATACCATCAGCTTTATTAAATGCTTTTTTTTAATTTATTTTTTAAGGTATATGATGGCAACAGCAGTAATTCCAGACAGCTAGGTAAATTCTGTGGGAATCAGATACCACAACTCATCCATTCCAGTGGAGACAGCGTGTATGTAAAACTAAGGACAGATAGCACTCAGCAAGGTGGAGGTTTTTTAGCCAAATACAAACAGGGTAAGTAAAAGAACATGACAAGAACATGTTTCTACAATTCAGCTTGTTCCTGAAACTGCTTCTTGCAACCCATGATCTTACCTATTCATGAGCACAGGACAATATATAGAGCATATTAATGACTCAGATTCTCTAGTCTGCTACAGCACAGAACACAGAGAGATGAAAATAATCTGCCCATCTACCCATGATGGAGATTGTCTTCTCCCTAGAATAGAGCTGATGAGGTAGCTCTACTTCAATTGCTTGCAACCAGTGGCACTTACTGCTCCAGATTTAGTCAGAATAACAAGTGCTGGAAGTCCATAACAGGGTAGACTGGACCATACTTGCTCTTCTGCTCACTCAGTCTCCTGCCTAATTAACAGAGAAGGAAGGTAGAACAAGCTTTTCTGCTCTTCTAGCTGCTTGTGAGGCAGGATGGAAAAGGGTAAATGAGTTACTTGCAGCCATCCTAGATCATTCTGGGTGCTTAGCTTATTAGTCTATTTGGAACACTTCAAAAGGTTTCATTTTTTATATCTTATGGTAAGGGCCACATTTTTCTTGCAAACACTTTTCTTCTGAAATAGTTCTACCCCAGAAATATTAGAATAATAACATATGGAGTAAATTCCAAAGTAACATGACAAAGTTATATTGTTCCCAGTCATAACCTTGAATATTGTTCTGGCATTTAATTTTCTCCTTATACACTCTATCATACATGGTTAAAGACACATTGGAAGATATGGAATGTCACGACATACAAAATGATTTGCAAGCATCTTTGCATACCCTAAATATGGCATGCCCAAGTGATACAGGTTGCTGTAGGTGTATAGACATTAAGTTGTTGTAGGTTTGGACAACAGTAAATGGATTATGAAAAATAACATAGCGATTCATCTGCACGTGTCATGTCCAATAATTAAAACAAGTGAGGGAGTTTTGTTTCCCCCCATTCCTTAAAGATATCACCGATTAATCTACCATGTGCTTTTCAGACTGCAAAGTCAAGATGATATATTACAAAAGGGTTCCCTCCTTTTCATTAGTTAAACAGAAAAAGCATTTTCAAAGCACTCAGCTGTTATCAGATAATGTGATCTACATTTTACATTCATTTTTAATTCCTGAAGATGCATCAGAGAAAGTTTTGATGCCTTGCCAAAAGTTAAAATTACGTAGAAAGTAGTGATATAAAATACGGATGCTTAGATGCCAGACACATTTATGAGTACATGAAAGAAATGTAACAATGAATAGGAAAACATTGCAAAGGAAACCTTGGTATCAAGATAACATTCAAAGGCACCTTTGTGTCTGATACGTTTCTAATAAAGTCCTGATGGCAAAGGGTAGCAGCTTTTACCCATCTTGCATTCTTCAAAATCTGTTTTGTGCTCTTCGTCCTGCCCTTTCAGTTGTATACTTCACTGCAGCTTTGTAGACAAGCTCCATTCCACCTGACCCTGACCTTCAGCTGTATCCTGAGCATTTTGAAGTCCTAAAAACAGAGATCTTGCTGCTCTGTAAATCATAGGGAAAGAATAATAAAAAAAAAACATTGCAGGAGGTAGGTGTATTATCCCTAATGACAGAAAACAGAAGAGTTTTTCAAGTGAATCTCAGACATTTCTGCTGTTCAAACACTGCAGATTTGCTATACAAAATAAACAGTTTGTCCTGCTTCCTACCTGCACTTCTCTGTGCATTACAGTGGTCTGCTCCAGATACACATTATATGCTGTCTCCAAACAAGGGATCACCCACATTGATATTTTGTGTCTTGAGTGAAAGTTGGATACAGGAGAATGAGACTCCCTGATCTAATGCCACAATTATAATTTCACCATTTGTCTAGTTTAGTTTCTTTTTCATTTTCTCTGCACTTCAAGGAAAGCTCTCACTATATCTGGTGAGTGTCCCATTCTTATTCTAGGATGCCATTGGATGACTCACAAGGAAAATCATGGCTCCTTTTTAAAAAATTTCATGATCACTTCCAGTTCCTGGAGCTAGAAAAGCCAAAACAAGTAGTGTGCTTTCTATTTGTTGTTTTAGCCAGGGATTATAATTTTTCCCAATTTGCTGAAATAAAGTACGGTATTTTATTAATCTTTGTTGAGCACCCTTTCCAAATTGTTTCAAATGACAGGGCAAATTTCTGTTACTAATTAAAAAAAGTAGAGAAAACATGATTCAGGAATAACCATGTATTTAGAATTAAAGAAATTTAGTCCAAAATATACATGCTACATATATTGATGCATCTGCAAGTGTCAGGAAAGAAGGACATAATAGATCTGAAGGATTCAAGCTGGGAAAGTCTGGATTTTGTACACAACATTCAGTATGTTCTTCGATAAGTAACAATTCTGTTTCTCTAATCTGTGAATAAAAATCTTCCTTACCTTGTAATGCTATCAGTAACCTCAATTAGTAATTTTTTGGGATACTGGGTTAATAAGCATTGCACAAATATAATTTATTATCACTTTTTTTTTCAGTTTGCCAAGAAGTACTGACAGTTAATCGTAGCCATGGTATACTGGAAAGTTTAAATTATCCAAATAATTACCCATTAAATGAGCACTGCAGCTGGACTATCCAGGCTACAAAGGGGAACACACTCAACTATAGCTTCACAGCCTTTGATGTAGAAGATGGATCTGACTGTGACCGTGACTTCTTGAAGGTATGTACCCATATTCTAGAAACACAAAAAATCAGGTCTTGGCCAATAAGGAAAAACAATAAGAATGCAGAACAACAATAGGAAATTTAACTTATCTAACTTTAGCCATTAAAATGAAGTGTTAAGTTCAAGCAATTTGTCCCCATTTCCTCTGTGATCAGAGAGAGTGGTACATTGCCAGAGAGCACTTCACCCTGCCTTAACACAGGCACCTGCAGTGGGGAGGATGAGTCATTTTGCAGGTGCCTAGATTTGCTACGGAGAGCCTAGCTACCATCTTAGAGTAGATGCACCATCTTTTATGGGTGAAGTGAGATGTCATGATTCTAGCTTCACGTAAAGAAGAATTTGGAAAGTCTGGATTTTCCACAATCCCAAGATTAGTAAACTGATTGCAAAAGTGCAGTGAGCCCAATTATTTCCCTCCTGTTTTTATCAGAGGAGGAGTGGAGAATGTTCAGAAGCTTTAAAATGTGTTATTTCTGCATTTTTGAAGAGGGTTGCTGTGTCTCCTGTTTGTTTGCCTTTTCATAATTAACATGATACTTTAAAGGGGCTGAAAGAAACTGAATTTACCCACAAACAAAATGAGATTTTTTTTTGCCAAATAAAACCATCCAGTCAATCTAAAACCAAGTGCCCTTTATTTTTATTTCCTAAAAGAAAAAAAAAAGTTTATAGGAAAACCAAAAAGATAGTGCCTCTCAGATTTGTACTTCAAACTGGGGGAAGTTGAGGCTATAGTTTTGCTATTTTGCTGAACTTTCAGATCTTACCCTTGTACAGGATGCCAGCACATGGTCCCTGTGCTCTACTTGGGTTTTGCACAAGAGGAATTGAGATTTAGATAAATGTTAGAGAAGAATACTTACAGCCAAGGAGAGAGCTAAGGAATTGTGTCCACATTTCTAGGGATACTGGCTTACACTGGGGTCTTGCAGAAGTTATATCAACAGGCCTGATGATGGGCTAATCTGTTCCCTCTAGATGTCCTCCCTCACTCCCTCTACCTCCTTGCTATACCAGATTTCACAGCTCAAAATAGGTAATAAACTGGCAAAAGTGGTGTCCTTCCAGCTTTCTTCTCTTTGTGGCCAGGAATGGGAAGAGAGAATAGACATGTAAGGAAAATAAACAAGGGAGCACTGTATTGAGAACTATTAAACCCTGGTCCATTCTTGTTAAGAGGCTGAAAAAGAAACACTGGAGCCAAGTGGAGACTCCAGTGCTAGTCTCAAGATGCCTAAGTCCTTGATCCATGAAAAGCAGGAGCCCTGGACACAGTAGCCAGCCAGTGAGGAGCAAGAGACTTGCCAGAAGATGCTATTGTAGACATAAGTCAAGGCTGGTGGAATAATGCCAGAGGCAAAGAACTGATCCAAAGCACTTAAAAGAACAGAAATAAAACATATCAGACAGAGTGAGGAGACAGGGAGCAGAAAAGTACTTGCATTCTTTGTTTTAACAATTTTTCAGTGCTTCCAATCAAAGAAAATACAGACTGAAAGAGGTATAAACGCAAGGGAAAAACAGAGTCATGGAAATGTGTTAAGGAGGCTTTAATTTGCAATTCATGTGACACTACTTACAAATCTTTCTCCAAATGCCATTAAGAAATACCACTTGGAAAAGATGTTCTCATTTGGTTGTTGCATGGTGCACAAATAATATGTGCCATAGTGTAAAAAGGAGAACAAGGTTGAACCAGGCAGGGAACTGAAGAGGGTTTGCTCCCACCCTGCATCTTGCGAAAGGGGACTCTGTTGGCAAGGCTGTGAGTGCTCTGTGGTATAGGGGAAAAGGGGAATCATCTGGAACAAGTGTGCCGTTCACTTTCTAAGCATACTGCAGATATTTGGGACTTCTCTGTCTGAATTCCATATGGAAGCTGACACCACTGCAAATTGGAAAAAAAGGTTAATAATAATAATTAGAAAAGAAAAAAAAAAAAGACTTATAGCTGTTGAACTAAGATAAATTATTTTTCTGCGACAGGCTAGTTTTGAGATTCTTTTATTGCAAAGAGGCCTAAAAGGGGAAAACTCTGATGCCCTGTCTGAGTATAACACTGGGAAAATAGAGGTATAATCCTGTTCACTGTAGTCCAAGTGGGAGATGTGCGGATTGTATACTAGAGCCCTTCACCATTTTCCCAGAGGAAATGGGAAGCTGTTGCTCAGAGAGTTTCTGTGTAGCTGCACTCAAAAACCAGAGGGGCCACTGGTGCTGATCAGATGCTCTTTCTCCCCAGGAGCTTTTAGTCCCCCTTTTCCCATCTCCTTTTGGCTTTAATGGCAGCAGCTCTCCCACCTTAGCCCCTTGCAGCAGGCAGCAACACCCTATTTGTTGTCTTAGCAAGTAGCAGCCCAGTGCTCTGTGGCAGCTCATAGATGGCAGGCTTGGTGATAATATTTGCTGCTACTTGATGGGAGGCTGGGGATGGGAAGGACAACACTTACCTGTTAGGTTAGACTAGGTGGTGATCACAGTTGTGGTAGTGGAGGGAGTAAGGGAAAGTGATGTGAGATGGAGAAGGACAAGATTAAATGTTGCAGAGGTGTTACAGCAGAAAGCTGACCTGCCTAAGCAGAGTACAATTCAGAAAGGGCAGCTGCCAAAAAAAAAAAAAAATAGCAGAGCTGGTTTTAAAAGTGAATAGGAGAAACTGATCTAATGCATGTGGATATATTTTTATGACATTGCAAATGTCTCAAACTAGAGCTCCGATTCTTTGGAAATATATCTGAATTCTGAAGGAGAAAATGATGGTGCTTGGTGGGGTGGGGACAGATAGACTGGGCCAGCTGCATACCTGAATGCTGCTGGACCTGTCCTGATGGACACTATGGTTTTGGTTCCAGTATCCATCTGGAAAAGGGCCTGTTCTTCACCTTCATGTTTAATTATGACTTACACTTCTGACCCAAATCCACATGTAGCGTACAAGAAGAGCATTTCGCCTCATGACTAATTCAGTCTGATATGCACAGAATATATTACTTTGCTATTTGCTCCTTGCTTAGTCCACATACGAGTCAGAAATTAAGTATGTAGAATAATGACAAAACCAGAAGCTTTGCCACACAGGTGTTCCTAGTGGTTGTCAGTTACCAAAATACTATGATCACTTAGAGCAAATAACTGTTTCAAATACAGGAGAAAGAAAAAGACAGACGGATGCCCAAAGAGTACATGCAAGTGTGGGTACAATGCGTGGCTGTCCCAGACTGAAATGCAGTCACAGCTGTACAATGAGAAGTCAGCTATGTATTGTGTTACCTATTTCCTTTTACCCTTTGATCATGGGATGCTTCTTGTAAGCCAGGCTGAGTTTGCAGCAGCTGGCTGGTGTTACTCATAGTGAGAAGCATTCCCTCTCCCCAGGGAGCCTTGAGTGACTCTGATTTGATCTGGCCTGGGCAGGGCCTACATTTCCACTGCTTTGGCATGTACAACTGCTTATACCTGTGTCAAGTAGGAAGGAAAAAGCCCTAGTGGCAATTTTCTGCCCCTGTGCATAAGTATCAGAGCAAGCACACTGTGGGAGAGAGGCAAAACTGCAATTTATTATAGTGTCAGCCTAGCATGAATCTCATGTGAGCACTTTCTCAACAAATGAGCAGCGTGCAGTGTTTCATGGCCTGTCAGAGGATGTTGGCTCATTGCTAGTAATGCTCACAGAATGTGTGACATTTTGAAAAGAGTTTCACAGTGAAGTTTCAAGAATAGGAGATGAATTGCTTCTGATAAAGACACGTAAAGAAGTAGCAATGCTATGATGCAAGGCATAGCAAATAGAAGTTTCCTAGTGATGCTGCACTAACTGTAATTAGATTGGATGGTCTTTAAATTATATTGCATGCTGTGACTTGGCTTAATAACCTAACATTAGTCTTTCCTGAGGAGAGTCATCAGGCTGTAGGCAGTGAGATATTGCAGACAATGTGACAGAGAAATGTCATTCCTTCCTCTACATTCACCAAGTTATTACTGAACAAGCATATATGTAACTTCCCATCTTTAATGATGAATTACCTTCTTATTTAGTATGACAGAACATAATCTCCACAGAGGGAAAGCTATTTTATAAGTAAGGAGGATGTCATGTTATTGCCCTGAAGATCAGAGTCTTGCTATATGACTGAAATTTATTCCTTCATTACCCAAGAAAAATATAATTTGAAAACCACTAATCTTTCTGTCCTTCAGTGACAATCTCTCTCTATGTTCTTCTGCTCAGAAAGTACATCCATCCCTTGAATCACAAAATCACTGAATGGTAGGGGTTGAAGGGGACATGTGGGGGTCATTTAGTTGAACTCCTCTGCTAAAGTAGGCTCACCTACATCAGGTTGCACAGGATCACGTCCAGGTGGGTTTTGAAAGTCTCTAGAGAAGGAGACTCCACAATCTCTCTGAAGCCCAGTCTGTTTAGCATGTGCTTTTAATAAGTACAGAGAAGACCTTGCTCAGCCTTTTGCAAAATGACACCAGCCTGATAGCAGATAGTAAAATGTTTTCATGTAGCAAGGCAAGTTGCAGAGCTCTCTGAGTCTCACCCCTTTGGTCTGTGCAGCACATTAGTCTAGCAGCAAGAATGGAATTATCACTAGGTGAATGTAAAGAACATCTTAGGAGGGTAAATGTCTGCCTGGTAACAGCAGTAGCCTTCCCTCTGCTGCAGGGCAGGACAGAGTTCCTCTTTGGGATGAAGCACTTTCTTGCTTGCTTAGTGTCAGTGTACTTAAGCAGTCCAAATGGTTCATCAGTTAGGCTCAGAGTGGTTAAAATACTGTTGCATCCTTATATGTGGACTATTATCAAATGAGTACAGTAATTAACATGGCATCTGCTCCTGAGTACTGTTTCTTTTCCTTCTGGTGGTAACAGGATATGTCATTTTTGTTTTGGTTTGGGTTTTGTTTTTTTTTTTTCTTTTTCAAACCACAGTAGCATTCCAGGGATGTTCCATAATATCCTTTTTCTCCATCTGGGAATACTGCATTAGATCATTGTCGCTTGCACTCAGCTGGTCATCCTCCTTTTTGTTAGCTTATCACAGAAAAAAAAAGCTTACCCTGTTTCTGGTTTTACTCTCTTTTATACGTGTAATTATGCTTATGCCATATTAGGAGATGAACATTATTACATTTTATTTAGGAGTGTGTCTTTTTAAAGTGCTGCAGCAATTCTCCAAGCACACAGAATGGCCATGCTTATAGCCATGCATTGATTTCCAAAATGTCACCGGAGAACACTGCCCTGGGGAAGCAGATGATATATTAAATATACCCACCCTGGTTCAGCACACAGATGTGAAATTACGGCCTGCTGGCCAGACTGCAGTGGTATCTGTAAATGTATTAATATGCAAGCTGGCAGCATGCCAGCCCGTCCCTGAATTCCTTCAGAGGTTTATGTGCCTTACAAGAAGTCTTTTAGTGTCAGACTATAAGGATGAAAGTGACAATTCTCCTTGGGTTTCTGTGGCAGTCCTCGCCATTGCTACACAAGGAAAACTTAGCCCTTGCGCTGATTTGCAGTGCGAGATGTTGATACTCAGAAGGAGAGTGTCAGGCCAAAAAGCTGCCCACCCTAAACAACATTGGCTCAGGACTCTAAATTTTGTTTTCCCAATTGCCTGCATTGCCAGAATTGAAGTACACTTCATCTTTTCTGTCTGAAAGGTTACTTAGAAACAGGCTTACAAATACACACAAAGCCCCTCACTTCTCAAAACAGCTACATCTGCCAGTGATGAAAGGGTCGCATGGTGCCTACAGAAACCTCAGATGACAAGAATCATGTGTGAAGCCAGCACAAACTCTGCTCTTGGACTCACAGAATGAGTCAGATGTTCATGGACTCAGCATGTTCCACACCCTGCCAGCTCAGAGCAATGTGACTTTGCCTGTACATTCAGGAAAACGCACTGTACAATGAAGTTACTGTCAAATACTACCATACGATGGTAGTGTCTATGCCCCTGGTTGGGGAAAGGGCATCTGGGACTCAAATTGCAGCTGTATTCTTCTCTCCTCTGTTCTTCTATATTCCAAATTCTGCTGGAGAGCCTGGTCAGCATCAATGAGATGGTCTGTGCAATGAAGTGGCTTATCCCAGTCAGCACAGGCATCACAATATGAAATTACATGGTGGCTGCAGAAACCCCATCTGAATTGGTCAAAGCTTCCCCTTATCAAATGGAAACACACAAATGACTCAGAGAAAACCATACTGGACTTCGAGGAAAGTCTTGTCCCTCTCCTTCCTGTTGTTCTCATGAGCAGGCGGTTTTGCCTTCCAGAATGCCTAAGAGGCGGGAATATTTACCTTTTCTTCCATCTTCATTTGCTGAGAGCAAGCTGCAGCTCTCCTCAATTGCTGTAGTTATGAATGATGCAAATTTTCTCATATGGGGGAATTCCCAGAGAGGATCCCGCCCTCTCCAGCCTCTGAGGCATAGTGGCAGTGTCAGAGTGGCATAGCTGGAACTGGCAGTTCAGTTCTCGTGGGCTGGCAAAGCACCTGAAGAGCAGCACTCAGCCCTGCAGAGAGTCAGCAGTGCTGCAAACTGCTGAGACCCTGATGGGCTTTTCAGAGCAGGTACACCTTCTCTGTTCCCCCAGTTGCTGTCCCCCTAGGCACAGCCCTGTCTCTTTGTAAGGAGCTTTTCCCACAGTAGCAGCTTTCTGCTGCAGAGTAACTTTGGAATTATTATTGTTCCAAGTTCAAAAGCAGTCCTGCTCTCTCCAGCATGATGAGTGGATTCTTGTTGCAGAGGAACTGCCTCAATTTCTGAGGTGTTGAGGAAAGCAGGCACTCTACCAAAACAGCCACAGCCTCCTGACCAGGCATATGTGTTCTCACTGACAAAAAGGCATGGATGCTCAAGCAGCCTCTTGGTCAGCAAAGGCAGGATAGACACTTTAGGGACCCATTTGAATGCTGACCATGACAGCAAACCTCTGCCTGTACCTCAAGGAGAGACATGGGGTCAGGAACAGGACATCGGGGCAGCCTGGGTTTGCCCTGGGCAATGGAGCCATGAAATTAAGGTGAAAGCACCCACAGTGGTTAGCAGAAGGGCAGGCTTTTTTGGACACACTCCTGCACAGGACTTCCTTGCTTTCAGCTCAGCCTGCTCTGTCTGGTGTGCATGGGTGAGACTCCAGCACTGCCCCATTGCAGGTGGCTGAGACCTCCTCCATCCAGACAGCACAGTGATTAGATGGAAGTGCTCTCCTAATACAGGCTTGGGGATTTAAAATATCATGCTGAACAAATAATGTTTTGAGTGCAGGTCTTGGGGTTGACTGACTAGGTGGATGTCTCCTAGGCATTCCTTTCTTAAATAACAGTTGTTTCCTACTCTTATATTTAAAACAATTTTAAAATTTCATCCAAAGATACACTCTGCATTTCTTACATTCTTATAATAAATCCAGAGCCTTGCTAAAGAAAATGATTATTTTTATATCATTTGCAGAAATAAACCTTACCTAGAAAGACAAGAATAAGCAGATTTTCCTGTAAGTGTTCTTTGAGAAGGTAGTAAATGGTAATGTAAAAGATGAAAAATTCTTTTAACAAAGTATCACTGCAGTCCAATGTGGAATTTCCCTTTGCTTGAAACATTGAAAGGCCTCTGAGTATTTCAGGCTCAGGTTACGAGACAAAACATAGACTCAGATACATCTCTTGAAATGTATACATTTCTATATGTTAGATAAACCCCAGCAAGTTTAACCAGTGTGCCTATATGTCTAATGATGCACGATGTCAAATTCCATTGTACCATGGAATAAAATTGTTAATTAATTAAAGTGTGTCCTTTTGTGGAGACAAGAAAGTTGCCTACAGTGGTCAGAGCAAGGAGTTTTATCACAGATCATCTAAGGCATAAATGTGTTTAAATAGCCACATTAAAACTTTATTTAGAATGAGTTCTTAAGGAGGTGGGGTTTTTTTCTAGTGGCAATTGCAAACTCTTCACATCATGCAAGCACAAACATAACCTTATTTTGTTCTTCTGCATGTGCTCCAAGTACTAAATCGCTCAGCCTTAAACTGCCTTTATTTCTATGAAAACTATGTCACTGTGGTGCTAAACTAGCACAACATGCCACATTCTGGAGCTTTAGTTTGTTTTTTTCCTCTAGCTGACAGACCTGAAGGTTCTTAATCTTGCACTCTAGTTCTTCTAGAAGGAAATGTGTTGCTTGGAAGTGAATTATTTTGCGGTATTTAATTTTTGCTTTAACAGTTAATGGTGATCTCACTTTGGAGTGCATTCTTTTGCTTGGATGAAGATTATATTGTCTGGTTTTTGCTTCATTTTGTTTGCTGGTAACATATTAGCTGCAATGCCGTCAAAATGTCCTTTGTAAAAAATGACCTGTTCAGGAAGAGCTGCTCAGATACCTGTAATCACTGCTTCTAGTGTTTAGATCAGTCAACATAATACTCTATCAGGCTTCCTACTTTGAAGAAAAAAAGAGATATTTGATATGTCTAAATAGCTCTTGGAGGATGTCCTAGAGGCTCCAGCAATGGGTGTGCACTTGCAGCTATGCTGGTCTTAGCCAAGGGACAACCTCCTTTCCCAAGTCTGTGAATGCAGCTCAGGACTATTGCTACTCCCTGTAAAAGGCTTTCAGACTGCAAGCAACTTCTTTCAAAACTCAAATTGAGACAATAATTGATATAATTACTTATTATATAATGCATTGAAGACATCTGATAATAGAATTATTTCCAGTACAATAAAATGAGAATTGCCAGTATTCATGGGATGGATTTTCCCCTCATATGAAACTGTAAGTTTGTCTTTGATGATTCCATCATTTCTGCATTGAGACTGTGTGTTATACCTAAGCATTTTTGTCCAGAGCAGGCTAGGCTGTGGGTTTTCCTTTATAATCATTTTCCTGATGCAAAAATGCCTTTCCACAGAAATAAAGTTCTCCAAGAGAAATTTGAGATTTTTTCAACCAGAAAACCTGAACAGATGGAGTTCCACTACCTGTCTAAGGCTCCTGACAGTTTCACTTTGCAAGGAATAAACTTGACAAGGTGCTTGGCTAGAAAAATGTCCCTGCTTCAAGTGTGCCCAAATGGTACACGTTCAAAGTTTCTTTCTTCTTACTTGTTTGAGATCTTTATTTTTTTTCCATGCAGCAGAAACTCTGTTTTCCAGTCAGCTCAGTCCTTGAGCCCTTGCACCAGCTCTGGCAAATGAGCTTCTCTGTGACACAGGTCATGCTGCTTTTATTTGCTGCTCCAAAGAGGGGAGAACAGCTGTGGCCTCCAGAATATCATTACTGGTGTCAGTGACATATTTTCAAGATGAAGAGTTAGAAGAGCCAGAAATGTAATGCTGGTGACCATGGTGCCTCCTCTGGGAGTGCCACCCAAGCCAAACCCTTCCTGCAGCCTTGGCTAGCCCTGCTGCCCCAGCCCCACTCCAATATGCAGCAGATGGTTTTCAGCTGCCACTTTGCTGCAGGGCAGTCCCACAGCTGGATCCATCCCTTAGAGAGCAACTACCTCCCCTTTTTACTTTTGTGTCAGCCTATATGCTTGCTCCTAGGCAGCCTGATAAGGGTTTCTCATAACAGTTATCGAGCCCATGCCTAGTAATTCAGCTGAACATACCACATTCCTGCCTGGGCCCTGTGCCGGGGTGCATTGGGTGCTGCCGTGTAATTGCCTCTGTTAAAGCAGAGAGGCTAAGGATCTGAACATGTGCTGCAGCTGTTTGTATATTTTGCCTGTTGGATTGTCTGGAAAAATCATTATGAAGCCCTTGGATTTTCTGATGAAGGCTAAAAGGTCTGAACAAATAAATAAATTACAAAACAAATACCTACACAAAAAGAGAGCAAGCACTTTCTTCCCAGTGAGGAGCTGGGGGGGAGCCCAGTCTCTGGTTCCTAAATTAAGTGTGGTACCAGAGGGGCTAATAAACTGTCCCAGAATCCAATTGTCTTGCTCAGTCCGAAGGAGTACCTTGCCTCATATCGCCTGGGGAAGAACCTTCCCTTGATTTGCAGCAGTTTAGGACAGCACAGCTGACAAAGCAGGCCCTTAACTGAGAAACACTATCTCAGAGGTCAGAAAAGAAATTGTGGTTCATGAGATCCATGCTGAGCTTCAGTTTCACTTGCCTGTATCTGTGTGAGAGCAAAATGTGGTTTGAAAAGTTCAAAATGCCCTGTGAAAACACACAGCTGTTCCCTTCATTTAGAAGTGAAAGACAGCTCGAAACCCTAGCAGTCGTGGTTCTGCCTCTCTCAATGAGTTACAGCTGGCCAGGCACTCAAATTTCTTGCGAAACTCGGCTCTGAACCCAGAGCCACGGGGCAGTGCAGCATGAAGGGATTGCCATAGCAACCATCCTTTTGTCTTGAAAAACTGATGGACTGTTTTCAGGGGAAATTGCATAGAAATGTGACATTCACTGTCTTAGATGAAAATAACATGTGATGAATCAAAGTTGCAGAAGACTCATGAAAGTTGTTTTTTGTTGTTGTATTTGAAAGTTTCTGGGTATGATTTAGTCCATAGTTCATTAGATAGGTTTTTCATTTGTAATCAGTAAAGCTAACAGCTGATCATTGAATATGTATGTTAACAGAGTTTTCGCTTCTATTCGGAGCACAAATTCATGATCTCCACAGTGATTCATTCTTCCTCATTCATATTTTTCTGGTGTAAGATTTCTATGGCTTGAAGCCACAGAAAGATGAGTAGTATATACCACAAAGCTGTCACAGGAAATAGTACTATCAAAAAATCTAATTGGATCTGACTTTATTTCATTTTTCTGAACTTAAGCCATAAAAGTATGTGCAAAGCTCTCAGCCTGGCTTGGAGGAAAGTCGTAACTGTAGTGCTTGGCATGGGACAGTTCATCTTTCTGTCAGGAGGTTCTTCAAACTTTATATTAGGAAAGAATACAGATGAATATTTTACTTTTTAACTTCTGATCTTTACAACGATTTCATATCTATTATCAACACATCTGATCAAGGCTTTGCAAGCACTACCAGCAATAGGTCTGCAAGCAGAAACTTTTAAGCTTTTCTGATCTCAGTGACAGAAATCATACCACACGGAATGGTAGTTTTCAAGTTCCAAAACTCTTCTCATGCTCTGAGCCTTTCCTTGCTTTAGAAGATTGAAACCAAAAAGGATTCATGGCCACCAGCCATAAAATAGACCATGGAATATTACCATAGAATTAGTTCTGCAATTTGCCCCTAATGTGTAGCTGAACTACATAAAATTTATCTTTTGTTTAAAAAAGATATTCAATTTACTGTCTGCTTGAGGGTTTGAAACCATTTGAGTAGATTTCCTGACCCCAACTACATCTTAAATCAACAATGGGATTTCTGAAGGTTCTGCAAAGCCAACATCTTGAACAGAAAAGCTGAAGCTTTACTCATTCCCATATGTGTGTCTGCTAGAAAAAGCATGCAAAAATTAGCAGCTAGCATGGTTAATCAATATTTACTGTAATATCATACCTCTATGCTATGGGTGTTGAGAGAATTCTTAGTGGAGTAAGAGATATTTGGGAAAGAGAGTTGAATGGAAAGCAAAGATAAATAAACCTTGGCTGTTTTTCTAGAGATCATAGGTTTGATTCTTTGCACGGAGAGAACTTTATGGTGATGGCTTCAGAACAGAGGAAAGTTTGTTTTGAAATTCTCAAAGGAGGCATGCCAAAAAAATCACAATGAGAATGTTCAGACATGGTTTCTGTGCCAGTAATTTGCTGGGTTGTGTTAGGAAGATGTGCTCTGTGAGACAGAAGATCGGATGAACTGTGGCAAAGTAATGAAAAAGCACAAGGGCTGCTGTTTTCCTAAAGTTTGAGAATCATAGCAACAAAAGTAGAAATAATAAAGCAACTCCTAACTTTAAAACAGCTGGTAATCTGATAGTCTAAGTCAATTTAGCTAAAATGTATATTTTTTTCAAATTTTGCAAAAAGTTATACACCTCACCCCTCAAAAATGACACTGAGCGTTGGGATATTTGGTGAGGAACATAGATGCTTACTCAGTATGATTTACTGGATTTGAAAAAAGTTGCAAAATGACGATTTGAAAGACCCTTTAAACCTATTTGGGAACAATGAATGTAAAGAGGCTTAAAAGCTCTAAGAATCCACCATCACCCCATCAAAATGTGTTGGTTTCATTTAAATGTGAGTATATGACTAACTTCAGATTTTAAGATTTAAATACACAAATATATCCTTAGTATTTTATTTGTGTGTTTGTTTGTTTTCAGAAAGGCGATGTTTTAGGAGTGGGATGGAGGTTTTCTCATCTGTATGTGGGGAACACAAAGATTTTAAGGCTGGCTACATCTGCCACCACACTGAGTATCGAAATACCACTACACAGAATACGACTAGGAAATCAAACATAACGCATTTCTAAGTACAAAAGTTCAGAGAGGATGACTCAGTCCACTTCTCCTCCAAAGCATAAGACACTAGCATATGATCATGAAACAATAAATAAATATATGTGAAGTTTGCCTTGTGTATTTTGAGGATTTACTTTGGTTTTGTTTGTCCTCACTACTCTGGGAGGCCTTGGGGATGCTGACTGGTGGGTTTTCTCCATGACAAGTTCAGTCAGTCCTGAAATCACCTGAGTGCAGCCTTAAAGAAATGAAGATGTAAACAGAGTTGTCGCCAAGGGGATTGGAGGCACTGAGCATATTAGATGCACAGTTAAGTCAGCCCCGTGATATTCCCTTTTACTTTCTATTTCAGTTCATTGTCATTTGCCCTTTATCTTCTTCCCCAGCAACCCTCAATACACACCAAAACAAAACCAGCAAAACCTTCTTACCATATACAGTGCTCAGCCAGTTTTAAAGACATGTTGCAGTTATATTTGCTCATTGTTTCTTCCAAATCTTAATGTGCTCCTAGGAGCTCATAGAGCTGTGCAAAGTTGACCAGTGCAAGAAGTGTCATTGCTTTTTCTTTGACATCCTGCACAAAATATGAAGAGTTGGAGAGCTGCTATTTACTCACTGGGATATTTTTTATTTCATTTCAGCTCTATGATGGGCCTGATGTACAATCCAACCTGATAGGCACTTTCTGTGGACAGTCTTTTCCATTGTCGGGGAGTACTACAGGGACCAGCCTTCATGTGGTGTTTTATTCTGATGGACTGAACACTAGAAGTGGGTTCCAGATGCTGTGGCATGTTAACGGTAAGTTAATCAGGTTTCCTCTGGGAAGGTATGCCTTCTTCCCTGTATGTGTAAAGCAGTCTAACCTTATGCCCCCCTATGTCAGCTAGGTAGAAATAACCCATTACAGTGCTAAAAACATTGCATTTCCTCATATTCCTCAAATGCTTTCCTAGTGGATGTTTCTGCACATGCATGAATTCAAAGATCATCTGATCAGAGACTCTGAGCTGTTAGTGAAACATGCTTTCATTTGCAGGAGCAGGAACAGGGATGAAGCACATCTGCAGAATTTTTGTACTGAGCAGGAGATATATGTTATTACAGGGGGATTGTGAGTGACTTGGGCTTTCTAATGGGAAACACTCAGCCCTCAGTTTGGCCCATTCCTATGGACTTGTGTTTTCTGTGCGGGCTTCTCTCTAGTTTTCTTTAGTGGTGCTTGTTTTGTTAGGTAGCGTATTCATGTCCAGCTGCCCCCCACCCCCCCTTCTCTGCATGAAATAACATTGGCCAGGATGTGCTTTGGGTGTTTTTTCTCTTGTTCTTTCATGTCACAAAGACTGTCACAGGCCTCATTAAATAGGCAAGCATGCACACCAATTATAAACAAATCTGTTAATGACTGTACAACTGCAGACTATGTTTGCAGTTTCTTCATAAGTGAGGCTACAAATGCAACTTTTTCACTCTGCTTATTTAACAGCAATATTGGGCTGTAACAAGATTAAATCGTGTGCCATTCTACATCCCATCAAAGAGGATCCAACCTTGAAAATAATTAAATTGCCACAGTTGCTCTGTCTGTCTAATCAGTTCACACCATTCAGCTTTGACAGCATTGTAAGGCAGCTGAAATCAGCTGCAGAGGCCCCACTGTGGGTTGCTGAGGTGGACGGCACGCTATACGTTGTTTGAATAGGAGCTCCTCGGTGCTACCACAGACTGCTAGAGTTTGCAGGCTTCCAAAGGGCTCTCATTGACTAGGCAGGGGTGTTTCACATTCAGCAGAGGTCAAGGAGCATTTCTAGGCAAAGGAGGGACATATACAAGAGGAGTGAGATGTGTGGCAGGAGCCAGCAGGGGAAGAGCTGCAGCACAAAGGTACGTTCTTGTGCTTCGAGGTGATGTCATTCTGGGACTGCACAAAAGAAGAAGTGGAGGCTTTTATGCATAGCCAGATGACATCAGCTCCATACAGTAGCCATGGTGCTGGGTTAACTTGCCTTTCTAAAGCTCTCAAAGCTTTCCAGAATCCGCCTGTGTAGTAAGCACTCTTGCGCTTTCCCTCCACGTCTGCCTCCAAACATTTCCCGGACTGCCCACTCCCCCGCACTCCTTTTCTGCACTGCCACATTCACTTCTCTGTCAGACAGCACTGCCCCTCTGTTAACTCCTGGAAACTAAACTGCAGCCTAACACTACACAGGGGCCAGACTGCTAACGTGGGTCTGTGTCTAAGCAGCAGAGCAGGATTTGTGGTTCAGATAGGACTGGCTCCTAGGGAATGTCATTGCTTCTGTGAACGTCACAGCTGCAACTCCTGACAGCCTGTAATATGAGCGCAAGCTCCTCCAGAGCTGACCACAGCTGTCATCTTTTTGTTCATTGCAGGTGCTTTCTTGTTTTCTGGACTGGTGTCATGCACACAAGTATGGATATTCCTCTTACCCATGGTGGCTATGATGTCTGGGCATATACTGTTGCCCTAGACTGGCTAAAAGTAGATATGTTCCTGTGGTCAGGGTGCTACATTTTCATCTCCCTTCTGAAAATCTTTCAAATGCACAAAAAAAGAAAGATCATTGGAAATTGTTCTTGTGTAGGGGAACTCACCTGGAGATGCAGCCTTTAAGCTGGGTATTTCAGAGTGAAGCATTCAGGTCCCCTCTTCCCTGAGGGCAAATCCCTAAGAGAAGCTAAACCTGGATCAGGTAACATCTCACCTGACAAGAAAATAACAAGGCTAAATATATTGCTGAGAGAAGAGCTTTTACTTCTGCTCAAGTGACAAATGTGCACTCTAGAGTTCAAGCTGCTATGAATTATCTCTCAGGCTGTTCCACATGCTCCTTAACTGGCAGCTGTGAAACATCTATGAGATGTGTTTCAAGGACATTCACGTGCTTTGCTGATAAGAGAGCATCACACATATTTACCACCGTGTGCCTGAAATTTTTCACTTCACTCTTTCCTACAGCTTTGCTCACAATTCTGAGGTGATCACAGAAAGCCAAAAGCTTACCTAGCATGTTGATAACTGACCTGAGGAGCCCCTCCTGCCACACATGACAAAAATTTGAAGTGTTTTGATTTGAAACATTTGCATCTGATCTTTTCAGTTGATGAGCCACTGAGCTGGGTTGCTGAAGAAAACCCAGTCTCTAGGCTTTCCCAAAGACAGAATTAGTAACTGATCTTAGGAGAATGTTGTTATTCATGCTTAAAAGTGTCCTATATAATTTTAACTTGGATGGTAAGCTGTAGTGCAAAGAGTTCAATATAGAAGTGGTTCTGGTTCTGAAATAACACTGTTCATCTAAGGAGCTTCCATTGATGAGTCTGGATTTATTACTGATTTGGCTAAAGCATGAATGTTTTCTTCTACAGCGAAGGCCTCAAGGGCATTATTCACCAGACGAAAGCTTGAATCTGCAAGTTGCTCATTACACTTTTGCTATTTATTAGGAAACTTAATATAGGCAAATATATTTTGGGGCATATATTGGCCCTTTGAGAAAGAACAAAGTCTTGGTAACAGTCTGGATATTGCAAAGATGGCATGCCAACTGGATTGCTTTCCTTAAAAAAAAACAAATCAGGAGGCCAAAAGGGCAAAGGTCTCTCAGTGCAAAATTACACCAGTGACAACTGTCACTATCTGAGAAGACACATACTTCCTAGACCCGTCACTTACCTTATTAAGCAATGTGCATGTCAGAGCCGACTGCTTTATATATGCATCTGCATTTCATTGGAATCTTACTCATTTGGCTGCTTGATTGTCAGTAGAGCTTATAAGTTCAATTGGCTCTTCTCAGCATATTCAAAATTTGCACCCACTAATCTGTTTTCTGTGACACATTAACTCCCCCTTTAAAAAAAAAGGAAAGCACAATATTGAGAAAATAATTTTTTAGCTCCAAAGTATTGTATTGCTCTTTTCCTTCACAGTCATCTTTTTTCTGTTGGATTTCCTTAAGAAATGATTGATGGACAGTGTGTGGAGAAAGCCAGTTGGTTCACGAGAGGGAAATTTTTGTCAGACTGAGTCTGTATTTTCAGAAGATGAAAATTATTAATAGGCATAGAATAACTAATGACTAGGGGTTTCAGTATATGTGTAGGTAAAACATGAAATAATTGGTTAGTTCTTCAGGGAAGCATAACAGAAACAGAGATCAGATTAGGATGCAGAAGCCATTCACTGCAGACATTTGCCAGGCATCCATTAGGATTGCTGGAGAGAATATTGCATTGCAGGTCAATGAGGGAGCTGAGGCACAGATTTCTTAAGCCTGAATCATAATTCTCTTGTTGATTTCTTGTGCAGCCTTTGACAAATTGCTGTTTGTTCAGTTTTCAAAAATGACAAGTCTTTTTCAGTATCTTTCTGCCACTTTAAGTCTAAGGATGCACAGGGTCCGATCTTTTGACATCCTGAGCAGTTGTTTTGAGTTATGGGTGCTACCGACTTCAGAGATGGCTTTTTGTATTGCAGTCTGGCTATTAAAAACATAGAAACTCTATGACAGCTAAGGATGAATTAATTTCTGCTCAGTAAGCTGGACCTCTCCCTCCCTCCCAAACTAGAATGGGCCCAATTTTTTCTTAAAATGCTTGCTGCTGATCAGTTCAAGCAATGTCTGAGAGCTAGAAAATGGTGCTTTTTTAACACTGAACACTAGCAGCTGATATGGGCCATTCGGTATCTTGGAGGATTCAGCTCCCATTTAAATGCCTAAATTTGCCTTTGTGACTCTGGGTCACAGTAGTCTATTGATCTTACTGTTTTCAGATTGGAGCATGTTAAAGAGAATGCCAGAATTCAGGAGACTGATAAAACAAGAATAATCAAAGAAAGCTACAGAAGTGATTAACAAATCAGAAAGAACCACACCAAACAAAATCTCTCACATGAAGTTTTATTCCCACAGAAAAAAAAAAAAAAAAACACCAGCCCTCAGCACAAAATTTATTCCACTTAGTCTATTGGATAATATTCTATGAATATGTCTGCACAACAAATGGAACAACTCCTTTCACTTCCCTAACTCTTGTTTTATAGGAACAGTGCCAGCTCACTTTAAACTTTATGGAAGGGATTTTTCCAGCATGTGGCTAAAACATACCCATGAATAAACCTGAAAATCTTGCAAATAATAGAGGTTTCCGCAGATTACTACTTCTCTGTTCAGCTACAATTATTTATGAGAATAGGGATTCTTCCTTGGTTAATGAACACCATCTGCTAACCAGACTGGCAGTAATAAGAAAAGATCTGTAAATCACCCCTTGCACAATCTTCAATGAATACTTAGATTTTAGCCAGAGGAAAACAAAGACACTGAATAATATGTTTCCTGAGCTTTCTATTTGTTGTCTGATTTCCTAGCAACTAACACCAGGTTAGGTAGTTGTTTTAAGAATTTTTCAAGGGAATTCTAGGACCTTTACACTCCTCCCCTCCCATTTTTTTCTCAGTTTAACTGCATGGCTGAAGTTTCCAAAATGACAGCAAGGAGATCTGCACAAACTGAGTGTATGCTGTACGCAGTTCAGCTGCAAGAAGCTTTTCTACAGTGCAGCTGTCCATATGTCTATCCCCATACAGCAAGACCAAGTATTTCTGTCCTGAGAAAAACTTCTAAAGACATTTCACCAGGAACAGAATGTTTTCAGATTATTCATTATTATTTCAGTGAGTGATGAAATCATGCAGCAATTGATAGGTTCTGCTTCTGCATTTTCATTTGCCCCTAAAGACCAAATATTTCTTACTTTGTTGCCATAAACAGCACAGATTCCATTTATTTTAAGTGAAGCAAGCTCTAGCCTGACGTTTGCAGACATTGGGAGAAGGTTTGTATTCATTTAATGGTGACACCAGAGATGGAAGAAGTTTAATTAACTGAGAAGATTCCATCATCATTTGGACTTTTTCTATTCCAGTATTTTAACAAAGTTGGCAGGATACTATTGTATAGAAATTACATTCCAGGTTAAATAAAAATTTAATTCTTATCTTGCTGAAAAATAGGAAAAGGATACAATACATACAGATGCATACTTCAAAAAACCACAGGACTGGCATTTCTCCTGAAGTTTTCCTTTTAAATGCAAAATCCATACATATATTCATATATATTGATATATGTATGTAAATAAATATGCATCTGCAACTACATCTACATCTTCAGCCTGCACACCATTCATATGAATGTATTTTTTTAATATCTTTTCTGCTTATTTTAAGTATCTGCCACAGCAGATTTCAAAGCCTACTATAAGCATTTTAAAGCAGAGAATCTGTCTTCATAACATGCAAGTAATATGAAAAATACTTGCAGTTTAGTTGTCCTTGATGGTTTGTATCTGTGATCCAACTAAAGAAAGGGACAATGCTACACAAATTTTGTGTCTAATGAAAATGGAGAAGACACTGAATACATCATGGTTCAAATTCTAAATTCACCTTTTAAGATACTCAGGACAAAAAGTTTGTGAATTTAAAAAAAAGACCCATAATGTTCCAGGAACTGAAATATAAGGTGCAAAGTCAGTGAATCAGTTGGACAATTTTATTTTATTTTTTTAATTTTAAGTCTAGGCTAATCTTTTGCATACAACATTTGTAAGCATTTAAAAATGTTTTTCTATCATTATTTTACTGTTTTGGTGTGCTTTTTTTTTTAATTTTTATTTTAGTGTTCCATAGATGTAGCAAGTTTAAAGGCAGCAACATTTGTTTTAATCTCTTAAGTATTTCTGTAAACATTTTGTTAAAATTATCTAGCATCTGTATTCTTAAAAAAGCACAACAGAACTGATTCTTACCTTATCCATATAAGAGCAGAACCATAATATATAGACTTTCTGGCTGTTGGTCAGAGAGTTCAGAGATTATGTTTCTGCTCTGATATGGAGGTTTCTGCTTGCATATGCATGTCAGTCAAAATAGTTCAGGTGTGAAGTTCACATATTTGCAACGATCAGTGAATCCTTTATTCAGATATTAGTGAATACTTAGGTATAAACTTCAAGCAATATCCTATCTGTTTGCAAACAAAAATGATTGGCAACATGAGTCCAGCACATTCATTGTAAGTAATTAATCACCTCCATTTTACCAGAGCACTTCAGAAGAATCACTTGTCTTTTAGCAAAAAGCCTTTTCTGGCAACATTTGTAGTTGCAAGAAAAGAAATGGCACATTAACAACGGTTTGACGTTCTTATTCATGTGCTTCACGTACGTCATCCAGAGAATATCAATTGAGCTCAGAGAAAATATAAACCACTCCTGGAGAGGGAGTGTGAGTAATCTGAATGCTACCTGCAAAAACTGCAGAGAAAGAAAGGTCTGCACCTCAAAGCACAGCACACATGCTTTCCACTCATCTGAGCCATTTTAGGTTTAAAATGAAAACACGGCTTTGTGGCTATCAGGAAACTCTTAGTAGGAGAAGCTGAGTCATATCTGCCTGTTTAGTTTTAAAATGTTCCCAGCTTTCTTCAGGCTGAGATAAATAGCAATTGGCTTTGTTCTCGCCCGCTGAAAGTCCCCTGCCTCCCCGTTCCCACCCCCTCAAGGAGGCGAACCATCAAGTCTGTTTGTTGGGAAATCTTTCTGTTTCCCAAGCTGGTGGCAGCTTTCCCCTCCTGAAGTCTGTCCTCAGTGGCCGTGTCATTCCTGCCGCTGAAGGAAAAGAGAGAACTCCTGCAAATTCAGCTCTAAGTCTCCTGGCTTGCTGAACACCTTATTTTATTTTATTTTTTTTCTCCAGTTGTAAAAACCCAATGACCTGGTTTCTTTTGAGGAAAATTAGGACATCTTTTGATGGCACTAGGAAAAAAAATGGGGTGCTGGGTTACACTGAAGCTTTCTTCATCCCTGTCTCTCTGCTGAAGTGTTCACAGACATCAGAGTTTCTGCACTGGGGCTTAACATTTCCCCAGGGGTGCTGGCAGGCCTCAGGGAAGTAAATGCACTACCTTTCTCTGTTTCCCGAGGGACTGAAGGCAGGGTAGGTTTCAAATACACTTACAAGCTTCCCTTACTCCTTGACTGAGGCATCAATAGCTGGACAATGTAGTTTCATGGCTGCAGGGCAAACCACCGCAGGGTTGTGGAGCATCCTGTGTAGCAAGGTAGAGAAAAAAGGAGAACTAAGTTGCTGTGAGGTCAACCTCAGCTATGTAAAGGCTTAGCTAGCTATCATTAAGTTGTGGGAATCCTGGTGCTTTAAAGATGGTTTTCTAGTGGGTACTAGGTAATGAACTGAGAGATCTGTGTTACACTGCTGGCATGGCTGGAATCTTCCTCACATCTGCATTTAGATGGCTCTTTTTTAGTTTAATAGAGCTTCCTACTGCTTTGCTACATTTCAGACCTGCTGCTTATTCCTCTCACAGATTTGTATTTGCAGTCCTACAATTCCTAGAGCCGACTGTGGCAAAGCCAAACTCAAGATTTCAGTGAGGAGCTGAAATACACCATGGTAGAGATGGTAGCAAATACTTCTGGAGTTTAGCAGCCACCCTTCAATAACCACCAGTTTGCCACAGCAGGTGTTGAGTAAAGTATATCTTCATTGAAGATCTTGTTTTATAGCTTCCCGAAGACAAAAAAGTGTTGAGCAATGGCCAGAGATACCTTGTTCAAGTTGCAGATTAGTTGAGCATATTAGAGGGGTAGTTTATTTGGTTTATGCTGTAAAATATCTCCTATAACTAAAAGTTCTGATACAGATGCTATTTATCACTTCTGACGTAATGCAGTACTTGCCTCTGGGAATGAAGTTTGTGGTTTGTTAGATGGTTTTATTAAGTATTTTGAGGCTTTTTTTGCTATGTGACAGAACCTTCCCTCTGGAGATGAAGCCAGAGATTGATGGAGTATGGGCTTTATTTACAAAGCTTGAGTGACACTGTAAAAGCTGTGCACAAAAAAAAAAAGATTAGGTAGCGCCTAAATGAAGTACTTGGGTGCTTCTAATGTAGAGAGCAAGGCAGAGTGACACATATGTAAAATCAGCCCAAACACATAATTCCCTTGCTTTCTGCATGTGACAGATACACAGCCACCCTACTGGCTTCTCTAAAGGTGAGGTTTCACCATGAATGTACTTGATTTAAATCTGCCCGGACACTGGGAAGGGCTGTTGTGCCTTCCCACCCTGCTGACACCTGCACAGGTCTTCAGCTGCTTTTTGCTGTCAAATCAGGACCTGCATTTGATCTGTTGGTTTTGGGTGTTTTTTTTTAAATCTAGCTCATAATATGCAAGAACTTAATCACCCAAGGGGCTGGAGAGTGAGGCTAGGACAATAATTTCTTATCTGAAGAGAAAACACACAACTTTTCAAACATGGCATGTCTTAAAATTGTGCAGTAACAATTCAATAAAAAAGAACATATTAAGCCCACTGAATATCAGAAAGCCAGTTTATCCGCTGTGACTTGGCAGCTTGTAATCATGCTCAGTGGGATCAGGGAAATTGCATTGTCTTTAATTTTATGATTCCTAAAGCAGTGGGAAATGGCATTTTTACAACAATAGGAAGCCCGCCCTATGATAATTTAGTTTTTGTATTAATTGAGATCAGTAACAGCGGAGGATCTGGTTCAGCTTTATAGAACTGATCAAAGTTAGAAGCCAATACAAAAAAAATGTCACTTTTTTTTCTTGCTCTCTGTCTCAATTTCTTCCATTGTCAAAGCAGAGGCTGAGGTATGGTGAGAAAGAGGCCAAAACAGGAGGTGAAGTGTCTGCTGCATGGGCAGTACCAGCAGGTCCAGCTTGCTGTTCTTGAGTTTCTTTACCCTGCTAGTCCTCAGTTGCTGTGATAGAACAGACCCTTAAGCCCAGTATACACATTTGTACTTTAAATGGGTGCTAATGCCTGTCCTTAATGCAGAGCTGTTGGTGAGTTTTTCCAGAGCTCCTTACTGATGGGCTGCTTTGCTGTGTTGTCAGGTTGTGGAGGAGAACTCTCTGGCCCTTCTGGTTCATTTCACAGCCCTGGCTACCCCAGCAGATACCCAAGCAACAGGGAATGTATCTGGTACATCCACACAGCACCTGGTAGTAGTATTCAACTCACCATTCAGGAATTTGACATTCAGTATCACCCAAACTGCAACTATGACGTTTTGGAGGTAAGAGCATTAGATTTACTCCTCAAAAATACACCAGTTGCATGATTTTCTGTCTGGAGCAGATAATCCCAAGAACTGCAGGAGCAGAATGAACAGTTACTGCTGCAATTTCCCATTTCTGCTGTGGTTACGGTTACATTCCACACATGTCGTCACAGAAGCTAAAATGCTCTTATTTTTTGCTTTTAGGTCTTTGGTGTCTGTATACCTTAATCAGTAACGATTCTAGGCACTGTATGTTTCCTAACAAGAGACAAAACTGCTTTGAAAACTCAGTCCACCTTTTACAAAGAGCTAAGTGTAGGGTGCTGTACTATGGAGATAAAATTTCCCAGTGTAAAGGAAGAAAATCACTAGATGGATAACTAAGGTGAGATTTTGTGTGGGACCTTCCAAGGAAGTGGGAAAGTTTATAACCCTGAGCGTTAGAAACTATGAAGAATCTTTGTACTCAGAAAAAAAGAATGAAAGATGAGACAGTGTCCTAATCATGTGGTGGAACAAGGGGAAAAAGGGATCTCCCTAAGGGTTTACTTACCCTTAAGAGACCTGTAAGACTGGATGGTCCTGTTATAGACTACATCTTTGTGCTCATGTTGGAAACAGCCAGGTGAGCATCCCCAGCTAACAGATTTGCATAGAATTCCAGTGCAGGAAGAAGGGATAGAAAATAATTTCAGGAGAAATTCTGTAGAAGTATAGACTTTCTAGATTGCTTTCACTGGAGACTAATGGAGGTACAATTGTTGGGTCTTACACAGTAATACATGAGTGACATTGACCCAAAAGATTGATTAAGAGGTCTTGCACTACTCCACTGAGGCCTTTCTTCTCTTCTGGGTAATGTGATGTGTGACTGGCAGATAACTACACAGCTTTCTGTCCAGCACCTACACATACTCACTGCTGCTTGTTTTCACCTTTGTAGCTTTGATTTCTCCAGCCTGTGGTCCTTAGTGCACGCTCATCAGCAATGTTGCTGGATGATATAACCCATATCCCAAAGCAGGTCCTAAATACACAGGTGCCAGATAGATGATTGCTAGTCATTTGTATGAGTAGAAGAGATGTTTAACTTAACTCCAGCTTTCTGGCTCTGAAATAGTCTTCCCTAGTTTAACAACAAAGTCTTGACCAAATGGACACTGTGCTTTGAGTATCCTATTCATTTTGGGACTTCTGTAGGATCTGGGTGTAAGGTAGTTGTTCCATGAATTCTCCATCAGTAGCGTTGGTAAGTATGACTGTATGTCACCTCACTGACACCAGTGCCTGGGAGTAAGTGACCTGTGTTCGTCCTGATGAAGTCTGTTGTATTGCAGCCTCTTGGTTCATGCCTAAAATGACTAGATGGAAGCTAATCTGTCTGTAAGCTTCAGTTATGTCTCTGTTGCCGAGAGGAATCCATTAAACAGCTACAAAATTCAAGCCTGCTGTGGCTGAGCATTTCTTGAATACTGTAAGGACAATGTCTACATCTGCAGGTGGTCACCCAGGAGATATCATGATCCAGTAAAAGTACAAATGGCTGGCAACCATTTGCTTAACAACTTTTTGACTAGTGGCAGGGCTGGGCTAAAACCAATAAGTGGGTAGTTGTTTTAAGAGGATCCTGCAGTTTGCTGTTCCATGTCTCTGAGGAAAGTATTCACTTTAGATTTTGGATTTTGTTTCTTTATCATTTCAAACTTAATTGTTATGCTTTATTTCTTTTCAGCCTTACTCATTCACCAGCACCGATGCCCACCTTGCTCTTTGAACTCCCCTGCCTTCCTGCCCTCAGAATTGGCATGCCTTTGAATTACTTTTCTCCTAACCTGGGCTTATCCAGTTCCCAACATTTGTCTCTGATATGGTGACAGATAACCTAGCGTAAACCAGCTTATTGGGGAAAATTGGTTCTATCTTAGTGCAAGATCAAAGGTCCTGTCTGGCAGCAAACATCTTTCCCTGCCAAACTGCAGGCATTTGGTGTAGCTTTATGTACCTTGCCACATACTTATTTGCTACCTTTTTGTTATAAAATCAGGCACTGACAGCATGGTTGGTATAGTCTGCACAGAACAAATGATGACTCAGATTTAGTGAGGAAAAAAAAGAACATGGTTGACCATTTCCAGGAACAGCTCTATCTTGTCATCTTCTTTCCTGTAGTTATCTATGTATGTCCAGGCTGAAAACCACACACACAAAAAGTGTGAAAAGTGTTAGGAAAAGAAGTGGTTCCTGGTGTGCCTTTAATACAGTGTGTTTCAGTGTCATTAAGGTTCCAAAATTCTTTCTCTCTCACCTTATCTTCCCAAGAGTATCCTGTCTAAAAAACCTTAAAGTTTTGAAGTCTGCTTTTTCTCATAGTTATTCTCTTGATTTCACTTTTTCCTTATCTCTGACTAGTGAGTTCTACAGCTTCCTGTTTTTCAAGCTAAGACACTTTCCAGTTTCAACAGGAAGTCAAAATCAGTATGAAAGTAGCTCTGCACCCTGCTGTCACTCCCTGTCCCATTAACTCTCTCTGCTCTCTGAAATAAGAAGCTGTCTTTAGAACAGTGAAATAAATTGTGTTCTTTTCTGTTGCTTTCCCAAAAATATATTACCTTGTAATAAAAATTCCCCAGTAGTCACAAAACTTGCTCACCTGAATGCATTTAGCTTTTGCTTAGAAACACGCTCACCCTTTTGACCTGGCAGAGAACTGTAGGAAAATGCTAAGAGATTTTCCCATCGCAGCACTTTTGCTGCTAACTTTGTTTTTATACCATAGTTTCTTGAATATTTTTCTCTTGTGCATTTGTCTGAAGCATATTTGTTCTCATAAAATGCAACAACTCTCTTCATTCCCTTTCCTTTGACGATGATTCCTGAACAATCCATCTGTTCCATGTCTCTATCCCAGTACTGCCATATCTTTCACCAAGACTGTGCAATAGTAGTATGTAAAACTTTTGTGTGTGAAATCTTCAAGTTATCCCTGTGGCTTCTGCATACTCAAGTATTTGACATACTCTTTTTTAATCCTCCTCCTTGTTTCTTTTATGACACTGTTGCACTCTATCTTTCTCTCTTTCCCATCAGATTCTGTTCCTTTTACAAACATGCAAGTTGCTCTTAAAGCTGTTTTCTATAAATGTTTCCTGGAAATAGAAGCCATAATTTTGGACACAATGAAAGAGTTAAAAATATTTTTAAATGGCTTCTATTGAAAATACATACATAGAGAAAAATGGCCATGCCTGCTTTGCTATGACATCTTTTCTTTAACGTGGACCAGATTTTTGTAAACTATAAATGTCTTCTGACACAGTAAGATGTAGCTCTGAGCTGAAAAGGAAGGAGCCTTGTCAATCTATTGCACTTCCAAGTCTTTAATAGATGCTCTGGTCTTCTCATGTAACTATAAAGAAACATCAAGTATTACCGTAATTCTTAATTCTCTGTCAAAGCCAGGCTCTCCCTTTGCTAGCAGTTATATCTGGACAGGCACCAGTTTTATTCCCAGAAAATCTGTGTCATGAGGGTGACCAGCCACATAAAAACAGCTTTCTGTTGCTCATAACTCTGGAATGCTGACTGTTAACAATAAATGGAGCTAACGGGGCAGAAGCGAATGATAAGAACAGATTAAAACCATGGGCTTTATGACAGTGTCCTGCATCCCCGCTATGCCTTCCAACATCGTTTTATCTCTGGATCAGGTGCTTTGGTCAAACTAAATGTTTTTAGTTTTATTTTTATCTGTTTGCAGCTCAGACATCCTGTGACTCTTTGTGAACCACACCCTAGAATTCATTCTTTCCATCCATTCTCCTTTCCCTCTTTATTTTTTTTAATGTGGTAACTATTGGTTTTCCTCTTTGTAGCCAGAAGTAACATTTTATTGTTTTTTTGTCATGGAAACACTCTAACTTGTGTTTGTTCCAGCCCTTGTGAAAGCATCTGATTTATTGAACTGGTATAAAGGAGAAAAGAGAATACACTCCTAGCTGGAAAGAGCATGCCTTTGAGGGTACTTTTTATTTTGAAACCATGCAGAAGGCCGTTGCTGAACAGTTAACAATGTAAAGGAGACCCACAAACCTCAGATTTCCATCAGTATTTCTTCCCCATACTTAAATCTCTTCCAACAGGTCCACTATAAGTGATCAGCCTGGGGCAAGTTCATTTCTGAGGTAATAGTACAGAAACCAGCAGGGTTTATGTCAGAGCTGGGTTTGGTTCCCTTGCCTGTGGTGTGCAGATGGCCCCAGGGAGCAGCAGGGATGGTGTGAGAGGCTGCTCCGTGATGCTTATTAGATGCATATTAGAAACTCCTGCTGTTTCCTCTGCCACATAGATTCTCTGGGCTGGTTTAGATGATTAAGAGCATGTGTTCCTGCTAGATCTCATGCTGTGGCTCTGACTCAGGCAGTATAACACAAACAGATTTTAAAATTCACATTTTGAACAGACTTCTGACACATGCGGCTGTTACTGGGCCTTGCAAGCAGCCAAGCAGTAAGATTTCGCTGAAGACACTGAGCTTCCAGAAGACAAACATGTTTCTTCCCCAGACTGTGACTGCTTCATTTTAGATTCTTAATCTGAGCTGTGATTTCATCCATTCTGACTTCTCTTGAATGCCTGAGATGATCAATTGGATGGAGGAGCCATTATCTGTTCAAGTCAGGCAGAATTCAAAAAAGTGCTGTCTCAGTCAAATTTAAAATGTTTAATCTATTAAGCCTGTGTAATCAGCCACTCAAACAAAACACAGTCTTCTGAACATCTCACAGAGTATGATGTTTATAAAAAAATTAAGCCTTGTTTCTTCTTCGGGATGTAAGCTTCAGATTCTGATGTCTCACATTACCCTGGAGTCACTGAGGTTTTTTTCCAGTTAAAAGAAAAGAAGTTTTTTCCCTTATACCTCTGATGACAGAGCAGTGTTAGGCACTGTGATCAGTTAGTGAGCACACATTCAATCAAATTACATCGCAATGCACTGCACTTAGCACTGGAGGTGGTGGGACTAGCTCAGCTATTTGTAAGACTTGCTCAGGTATTTAGCTTGGACAGAACCCAAACTTCTTCTGAGGTTAAAAAGTATCCAGCAGAGCTTATTAAAATACTGAGTTTCCCCTCATCTACAAGAGATCAGAGGCAAAAGGGCCATACAGAAGATTGGTTCTTATAGTACTGCCACTTTATTAGATTAGTTGCTTTTTTTGACCTTTTTGATGTCTGCCAGACTAATAAAATATTGGAGCAGACTTGAGATGCTACTGGTGAGAAAATCCAGATGGGATGTGTTTCCTTATCTTCCTGTTCCCTGTTTTTGTTGTTAGAACTTGTCATTCTCTAGTTTAGCCTTAGGATTTATACATAATATATGCTGATGTGATGCAACTCTATCTACTGCTTGTTTGGTTGGTTAAGACCATACCATATTCTTTATTTGGTGTATCTCTTTAACAGTTTTCACATTTGAGGTTATTATCAAGTTGACTTTTGCAGCTGCTGTCCTACCAGGGACATACCAATGGAAGACAGGAGACCCTTAATTTCAGGTGGCATTTAATTAGCATGCAAGAAGCCAAGAAAATTCAATCATTGAAGACACTAGCCACCAAAATCACATGTCTGGTTTTGAAAAATTTGCTGAGTGTGTGTGTTTTCTTCAGCTTTAAGAGGGAAGACTAAGGAAGGTGAGCCAGTTCTGCTGGTTATAAATGGGGTCAAACTAAAATCTCACATCTTTTTTGGAAAACAAGAAACGGGATTAACAAGGCTTCAGCACTGCCATCTAATTCACTTGAACTGGTTTAAAAATGCACTATAAAGTACACAATACTGATAATGATGTTAAGAGAATGGTGGTTTTCTCCTTTGTAACTGCCTGAGGCACACTCTTCTGAGTAGGAAATAATTACTCTTAAAAGTCAAAACCTGTGTTCTGTGGGGAGAATGTGTGCTAAATATCCTTATTTCTGAAGTTTATTAAGAAAATGTAGTGACTTGACCAAAATCCTATAGTTTGGATGTTGATTCTGCCATTCTAGTAAATAAAATTGCAGTATTTTTTGTTTTGTCAGAGTGATCAAATCTAGCCCCAATTTAAAAATCAGTCTTAACGGTGCCTTTAAACACAAAGGGTGCAAAATATCAGCACAAGCTTCTGCAAAGAGATACAGTTTGTTTGCACAAGCACAGAAAAAAATCTGGATTTATATTCCCACAGAAACAAGGTACTAACCCTGGAGGGATGGGTGAAGAGGAATGTAGCAAAGTCCCCAAAGCAGAAAATTCTTATTTAATGCAAGGCTGTTTTGAAATCATCTAGAATTTCATAGTTGTGCCAGGTGGTTCAGACACCAAGTAAACCTGCAGAGAAAATAATTATGAGCTACTTTACGTTTCAAAATGTGGAATCACTTTCAGTACTTACAGATTTATTTTTTTCTCCTAGCTAAACAGTTCTCATGTCTACTGTGACTTTCTCTTTGAAAAATTTTGACAGTGTCTCTTCCTCTTCTAGGTCTATGGTGGCCCTGATTTCCTCTCTCCTAGACTAGCCCAGCTGTGTGTTTCAAGATCAGCACACAACCCGCTTCGAGTCTCTACTACTGGCAATTCAGCCATTGTCCGTTTCAAAACAGATGCAGCAGTGGTAGGGAAAGGTTTTAATGCCTCCTGGCAAGAAAATCCGGGTGGTGAGTATACTGGTTAATACCAGGAGAAATTCAGGACATCTGAGAGTCACAGATCAGCCACACAAGCATTTAAAGCAGTCAAACAGTGTAGGACTGAAAACTGAGGAATTTGGTTGTTATTGGAGATGAGACTCCTAAGAGATGCTGAAAAACACAGAGTAAAAATTTGCCTAACTAGCTGAAATCTAGGCCTACTTAGGTATTTTTTCAGTCTACCTTGTTGGAGTTTCTTCTTTACACAATTAATCAAGACATTCCTGTAATCAGAAAAGAACTTTTACATGCTAGTGGTTCTCCCCACCCACCCAGAGTCCTTTGTTAGCTGAAGGATGCTTTCGATTTCAAACTTTAAAGTGAAAAATACCTGAGAACATGGCTTAACTAGGAGAACTGGGCAAACTCCAAAAATATTTGGAGTGATTAGTAAATACTTGAACTCTATAAGGATCATCCATCTCCCATGTGATTATTTGTTCAAAGCCTCACTGGAAATCAGAAAAATAAGAGACATGCTTAAAAGATCCAACCACTTGTCCCTACAGGGGACTTCTTATGAAAAGGCCAATTATCAGAAAATAATTGCAAGGAAAAGTGAGGAGAATCAGATTTTAATTCTTGCAGTACTGTTCATTAAGCACACTGATTCATTTGTTTGTCAAGGTTGATACTTCTCTATTCTCACAAGTTTTATAAGAAAGGGAGAAGATTTTTATTCTTTTTTTTTCTTTCTTTCTTTTTTTTTTTTTTTTTTTTTTTTAATAAAAGAAGTTG